>JAVCKT010096958.1:0-12301 GCA_032273925.1 Rhynchotus rufescens | reverse complement strand
TAAGCGGGGAGCGGCGGGCGGGCGGGCGGGGGGCTCGCGCGGCGCCTCTGCCGCTCGCCCCGGGCGGGAGCCGCGAGGCTGCCCCGCTGCTGCGCGCCGCTGGCTCTGCCCCTGCGCCCCGGCGAGCGCGTGGGGCTGCGAGCCTGTCCCGCGCCTCCTTTGGCCCGGAGCTGCTGGAGCTCCTCGCGGGAGACCTGCTAGGAGAAAGCGCGCAGCAGCCGCGAGCCGCGCTGGCGGTGTCCAAGTGCGGTGGTCGAGGCTAGTTTGGGAGGGACGGGCTGGAGCACTCTTCGTGCAGAATAGCCAGCCAAGGGGAGGCTTCTCCCGAAGCTAAGAATTTCGTGTGCTCAAGATAAAGCCTGGTTATTGCTGCACAAGAAGTTTCCTTCTTGGTTCCCGTTCATCTTATCCGCAGAAAGCAATCCGTTTTGAGTTCTGGCTTGCCGCTGTCTGCAAAAGGGTTCGTTTTGTGGCAGCAAGCTGCAGAGCTCGGGAGGGAGGGCTCGAGCCGCTCTTTCCTTTCCTCGGCTTTCACTTGGCAGCGCACTTGACTCTCTGCTAGCCCCGTTAGCAGGGCTCCCGCTGGCCAGCAGGCTCAGGGGCAGCCCCCACGCTAGTGCTGAGCAGCTAAGGGGGGAATACAGAGGCCCCTTTCAGCTGGGCTGAGAGCTCCATGGCCAGTTTTCCTGTTGCCTAATCTACACCAGTGAGATCGCTGTTGGGAGACTTAACTGGTAGTGAGTGGACTGGAATCGACTGCTTTTTCTTACCTAAAAGCAATGGCACACTTGGCCAGCAAGGCAGATGTCCTAGTGTATGGAGGGGGGAAAAAAAATTGGAGAAGAAACAAGCTACAGTTCATAGCTGACCCTCCTTCCAGACAGTTGCTGCAAATTTTGCTGCCATCTCTTTTTCCCTGTGGCTTTTGCCACAGCAGTGGACGTGCCTCTCAGAAGACATCAAGTCTCTTGTCTTTTACACAAAATGTGCATTCCTTCAATTAAAGAGAAACACAGCTTCTGTTCGAAGATGCTTCTTGAGGTGACCTTTTTTTGGTGGCTCAAACATTGTACTTTTTTCAGTGAAGTGTTAGCAGACTCTGTGGCTCTGAGTACTTAAATGTTTTTTGAAAATTTGACTATGAAATGTCTTTAAAATTCCCATGAAAAAATAGAGAAAAGTAGAATATATCTAACCTGTGTGTGAATTTCTAATGATCTGTTCACACATCCCTTTTGTTCTGGTCCTGTAATGCCTCTTGCTTTTTTCCTGTAGTTGCTAGAGGCTTTTCTTTTCTCAATAGTCTAGTCTTTTCTTCTCTGTAGAAGATTGTGCTATCTGCTTGAAGAGAAATATTTGCTAAGTAAAATGGAGATTAGTTTCGGCAGTCTCAATGTTGGAACTCTGTGTGAAGTGCATAAGTTTTAGATTATCTATCTCTTCACTTAGGATCCTAACTTTCCTTAAAATCAAAATAAGCTGCTGCCTCATGCATGAAAAAGCTCTTGGCTTATGACAGTCTGAAAACAGACTTGTCTGTTTCCTGAGCAGCCGGGAACTTCACAGTGGAGAGCAGTGCCTCTAAAGCAGACTGTGTGAGTGTGTCTTGATGTTACTGCCGTAGGCTCCATACAGTGATTCTGTACACCACAGAGGGCAAATAATTGCTTCTGCTTGTGTAAAGGGGATCTCTGTTTCAAACTCCTTAATAAGCTGACGTTGTGTGTCAGCTTGTTCTCTGGCACAGCGTTCCCTCTGCGTAAGGAACTCCTGGGGTCTTCAAATTGCAGGAAACTCGGGAGAGAGCTGAGAAGTGCAGAGCATGAAAGAGCTGTGCTGTGCTGCAGATCAACTGAAACTGTGTGCAGTAAGAAATCTGGAGATGCCCTGTGCTATTTCCATGGCAAGGGCGGCCTTGTTGCTCCTTTTACCCCCTGCTGCACTCTATAAATTGGCCTAGAGTGCTAAGCTTGGCCAAAGAGAAGATTGAGCATTCACTGTGTCCGAACAGACAGTTTCTGTAACGCTTTTCTTCCTGTTTCTGCAGGGCAGACGGTTTGTCGGGGTGGAACGCAGCGGCCGTGCTATAAAATCGTCTACTTCCATGATGTTTCCCGCAGGACCAGCTATGAGGAAGCTCGCCTGGCCTGCAGAGCTGACGGTGGCCACCTAGTCAGTATTGAAACGGCAGCAGAACAAAAACTGATAGAGAAATTTATTGAAAGTCTCCTGGCTTCCGATGGAGACTTTTGGATAGGACTTAGGAGGAGAAAGCACGATGTAGACAATAGCACGGAGTGTCAGGACCTCTACTCCTGGTCAGATGGCAGCTCATCCAAGTTCAGGTAGGTACCTGGGCAGGAGGCTTGTGGCAGCCTGGGGAGGGACCTGCATCACCCTCTTCAAGCTGGTGGAAGCAGTTTTTTCAAAGGGACCAAGTAGCGTCTCTGCTCTTCTTGGGCACTGTCTCTGCAGGCATTTCCATAGGGGGCTCTTCAAGTACCATGTTTATAATATGATTTTTACTTGCTCTGTGAAGGGCTGAACAAAGCTGCTATGTGTTCTGTTGAGATTAAAGCTTATGTCATTGAGGTATTGAAATATGCATTTAGGATTTACACCCAGATCTGCCTTTGCTGAGGAACTGATACAGCTTTGTCTTTCACTAGTGGGGTGCAGCTTGCTGGGTAAGTCAAGCGAAAGTAAGCAAGCTAAGTCAAGTAGTTGAGTTTGTTTTCTTGGCAAGGGACAGAAGGGGAAGAATACAGGGTTCTGTAATGACTGTGAAATTATGGCTTTAACACTTTTTCCCATGTTTTATATCTTGGTATATCAGGATTTTTTTTTGCGGGCCAGCTTTCAAAAAGTGCTCGGCATGCTGAGTTCCAAAATCACTGCGTCTTGAACCTTTTTCAAAATTAGGCCATATAGTCTTAAAAGCAATCTTCTGCAATGTTTAAAATGCTTCTTTAGTATCAATTATATTAAAGTGCTGAATAGTGAAAGCCCACTTCCTTTGTCCCACTTGGCAAGGTGGATGTGGTGTTACTGGAAGAAATACCCACAAGTCAGTCTTTGTGAATATGTTTCTAGGCAGAAGCCTCTGCAGCATCATGGAAGGTTGACTCGACATGTTTGTTTTCCTAGGAACTGGTATGTGGATGAGCCGTCCTGTGGGAGTGAAATCTGTGTGGTGATGTACCACCAGCCATCTGCGCCACCAGGTGTTGGAGGCCCTTACATGTTTCAATGGAATGATGACAGATGCAACATGAAAAACAACTTCATTTGCAAATATGCTCTTGGTAATGAGCCATTCGCAATATTTAAAAGCCAGCCCTTTCCTGTCCCCAAGAGTAGGTAAAAGGAAGGCTTGATGGTGTATTTGGAAAGCCCCAGCTTCACTGGAAGTACCTCTTAGTAGACAGGCAGTTTTTTAACTGATGCAGATCCTGGGGAAAAGTATCTCAGTATCCAATATCTGTAGCAACTTACGCAAGCTGTCCAGACTTGTGTAAAGTGCTTGCTCTTAAATAGCGCCTGAAGGAGAGAGAGGACAAAGAAGGGTACCAGCTTTCCTAGTCTGCTGACTGCAGACTTGATGTGCTACTACTCAAGCTTATAAGGAAGTTACCTGTGTCTTTTTTTTCCTTTTTAGAGAAGCAAAGAAATACTGCAGGTGAGAATTCTCAAACAGGTGAGTTGGATAAGTTTGGTTTAGGCTTTTTTAAATGATGTATTTGCTCTTAGTAGAATTACTTGATTTAGCATTCATTATCAAGGACCCTCACAGCCTGGAAGCCTCAAGAGTGAAGAAGCTTCCTGCAGTTTACATTTCCTTCATGCTGTTCAGTAATGCAGTCTGGTGCAGGGGTGTGTTGCCTGTTGATGCAGCATGAGCAGGGGATCCACATACCGCAGAGATCTTAGCAGAAAAGTTAAAGCACTGTGCGGGTCTTGACAGATGGAAGTCGCTTCCACCTCTTCCCACCCTCACTTCTTATGATCAAGTTACCAGCTAACATCTGCAATATGGTATCAACTAATATCTCCTTCTCAGATGTTGCAACAGAGCCGGTGAAGCCAGTATTGCCAGAAGAACACCATAAGAAATACACTAATGGAACACTTAAGGAAGCCCAAGGTAAGGCCTGTGTTCATCAGCTGGCCTGTTCTCTAGCTCTGCAGGCCACCATCTCGCACGTGGCTACAGAGGCAACCTTTAAAGGTGGAGTATTTGATCCAGAACATTGACTGAGTTTAGGCCATTTCAGCTGAAAATTTCTCCTGTGAATCTTTACCACTGCAAGCATAAAGAGCTTGCTTTGAGTACCAAACTGCTTTAAATCTAAAGCTCTGTAAAATACTTGGACCTGAGAAGAAGTACTTTTAAACTACTCAATTGTTCATGAATGTCAAAACTGGTAGTGTTTTTCTTAGTATGCTGCTTAACACTTTAAATTTCTTTTTACTGTACTTCTCCCTTCATATAGATGGCTAAGGAATAAGATATTTAGAAACTCAGGGATAAGACACTCCCCACTCAGAAATGCTTTGGATGGAGATTCATAAGCTTTTAAAAAACAGTGCATCTTGGTCACTTGCACTACTGTTGCCTTCTCACAGGGAGCCAACAGTGGCTGTTAGTTTATCTTAAACTTCAGGTTATTCAACTCTAATGGGTTTAACTATGTGTCAGTCTATATTGGAGTTGCTGCCTTTGAGAAGGATCAGATACAGGTAGATTATGAACAGGGCTTGAAGCCCTTAGGGCTGTAGTGGTGCTGTCTTTTATAATTTTTTTCTTATGTTCAGTGCATGCCAAATACACCTGGAAGTAAATAAAAGCTGGAATTTCATATTTTTACCCCTAGAGCCTGTTCTGAGTCTTGCCTACATCCTTATTCCCAGCATTCCTGTGCTGCTGCTACTGATGGTCATTGCAGCCATCTTCTCCTTTTGGCTTTTTGCAAAGAGGCAAGTGACATTGTTTAACAGGTGAACTTGGGTGTCTTGTGCAAACAACCATTTTCTGCTGCCAGCTTAAGGATTCCATTAGAGAGCTGCTTTTAGCCACAAATGTATGCTAGATAGGGAAGAGTGTAAAACGAGATGGCTCGTTTGAAGTGTTAGTGTTTAAAATTTGTTTAAGACCAGGTTCCTGCCAAGAGAGGAGGAGATGCCCTTTGAAAGAGAGAAATACGACTTGCTCCAGAGTCATGACCCTTTTTCTGCCAGGCTTTTCTCAATCTCCCCTCCTTTTCCCTGTGTGCGTGGCTGCTCTGGTGGGGAAAGGGATGTGGTGCTGGCGGTGCCAGACCTGAGCCTCACTGCCTTGGTCCCTTGGGATGCCAGGGTGTCTGCACAGGGCCAAGCTCCCCAGGGGTAGCCCTAGTGATGCAGCCTGCTGCCCCATGCCTGGAGCTGCAAGAAACAGCAAATGTGCTGTAGCTGGCCTCTGTCAGCTTTGCTCGAGGTCTTTAGCTTATTGAGGTGCTGGGGGTGTTTTGTTTGCTTCTGCACGTGAGCACATTAGAACCTGTTGTTTCCTTTCCCTAAGGAAACGGGAGCAAATAGATACGAGCCCAAAGGACGAAGATGCCTGGCTCTCTACCCACAGGAGGAACAGTCCAGATCTGGAGGTTTACAAAGTCATTAAGAAGCAATCGGAAGCAGATCTGACTGGAACCAGGCCTGACATTAAGAACTCGTCATTTTGCACGCGAGAACATAAGATGCTTGACAGTCTCTCTGGCGATTATGATGATGTGGCAATGAATACACCAAGTGGCTTTGTGACCAATGATATCTATGAACTGTGTGGAGATCGTGTGGGAAGGAGCAAGGAATCAGCCTGGGTGGAGAATGAGATATATGGATATTAAGGAAATGGACAAAGAAAGCCTGGAAGGTGGATCCCACAGTGAATAACAATGCAAGTTTAGCCTGCCCTACCTGTGCACTTCTTTTAATGACTGTGTGAGATTGTATCCTGGTTTTGCATCATCCCTGTGTTCTTTTTTGAAAGAATATGAGACTTTAAAGAGCTAAGACAAAAAGAATGTACTTATCTGGCTTTGCATCAGCCCCCACCCTTTGCACCAGGAATGGTCTGTTAAAAATCTTGATTACTTTTTATGTTTACAAGTCTAATTTTCTTGCCTTTCAAAGGTGAATGTCTTTCAAGGTAAAGAACAATCTAAAAACACATACTTGAACCAACTGTCTTCTCTCCAAAGAAGGTGCAAGTCCTAAGTCAGTTGCTAGTCACGCTTGTTTCCTCATTGGTGTACCAGAAAGCTGCTGTGATTGCAAATCTGTTCTTTTGGATGCCAACCCATGGTCCAGCTGTATGGTCTTCATCAGCTGCTTACAACACTGACAAGCCCCTTCACAGGGAGAAGAACAGTGTGGTTTCTGCTCCATTCCTTCTTTCCTAGTCTCACTGCCAAGGCCAGATATGTGAGTCACTGCACATAACTGTGTACTGAGTTAACATTCTAAGTTGTTTTTCCAAGAACCTCAGTAGGTGCTTTGGCATAGGGCTCACTGTGCCCCTTCACTTTTCCTTGCAAAAGGAATTGCAAAACAAGAAATGAAGAATTTATCTGTAATGCTGAAGAAAGACAGTGAGATAGTCTGAAGGGTTCTAGCCAGTCTCAGAAATTTCTGAAGTCCTTTGTGTACCTAGTTTACTGTCCTGAAAGGTATCCGTTTGGCTAAATAACAAATTAAATGTCGGTTGCTTTCTGAAAGGAATAGGCATTTACAGTTTTTTCTAGACTTTTTTCTCCTTGTGCCTGTGGCCTGTACTAAATCCATGAAGACAAATGTTCTCATGTTCATCTCCAGAGATGGATTACCAGGTAGGTAAACATAACTAACTGGATGGAAAAAATGGTGTCTTAACTGGTCATACTAATGAGTTCTTACAAATGCTTTGTCTCTGTGCTACAGGGACTTTATTCCTTTTCTTTGGTCAAAGAAGTTTTAAGGTGAGGTACTGAGGATGGTTCACTGCATTTCCTCCCTTGACAGTGGGAGGGAATGACTTCCCTTTTTAATGCTTACAGGATCTTCTATGATGCCACACCTGATAACTGTCATTCTTCTGCCCCTTTGGAGGGGCACAGAGATGAAATGGAGCACTCCGAAGCTGTTGTACAACTAAGAATAAATTCAGGTTGAATGAGATTTAAATGTTAAATGCCAGGAAAAGGCAAACAATTAGCATTATTCACCTAGAAAAAAATTACTAGTCTGTATTTCACTGCTCCAACAAATTCTAAGAATTGAAAGAGGGATAAGATCTCCTGCAAATAAATGAATAGGCACAATCCATTCCTCTGTGGCCTCAGTTGCTTCTGGCTAGAGCCACCACACAGCAGTGCTCTGCACTTGCTCTGCCGCTTCAAGCTTCTCATCCTTACCTGAAGATGCAGGTGATACATGGAAGACTGGAGTTGGGAGCGTGAGTTTGGCAGCACGTTGCAGATTCCAACGCCAAGTCATAGGTTGTGAAGCACTGGTAGCAGCAGTGGGGTCTCTGGGCTTGGCTTTTGCTCACTTGGGAGTTAGCCTGCGTTGTGTATGGGCATTAAGTTCTGTTGTTAATGCTATAGCGATGAAGAGTTGCAGGTTTGCTTTCAGGCAGGTCCTGTTTCCTGCTAGAACATAACAGAACTGTCAGTAGAAAACTGGCAGCAGCTCTGTGGAGTTGGGCTGTTACCATTTCTGTCTGTCCGCTCTGTTTCAGCCCTTTCATAAGCTTGTTTGTATTATTCCTAAGGCAAAGAGGTTCAGTTTTGAGCAAGCCAGCATGTTTTGCTCTGTCTGCACTTATTGTTTCCAGTTATTCCAGTAATGGAGCTATTTCCAAAAACTGACATTTTACTAGAGTGTGTCCCATTGGGCTGAGAAAAAAGTGGGAGTGCCATGTGCAGAGCAGAATACCTAAAACACTGGTAATCTGGACATCTGTATTTTAAAGGAGCTTTTTAAGACACTGTGCTTTAGGTCTCTTGCTTTTTAAATGATAAAGAAAGAATAAGAGCTTTTCCCAAACTTCCAGGGATGCTGTAAATCTGAAAATGAGCGATTAAACCTGCAAGAATGAGACCTTGTCATTGCAAAGATGTTTTCCTCTTGTCCAGCAGATCTGTGGAATAGTCTGGATGCATGTTGCGAGACTAAGTCATTCTTCTGTGAAAAAGTTTGTTTACAGAAACTTTGAGCAGTTCTGCCACAACTGGCACAACATTCAGCAAGTCATGTTTTTTATTTATTGTTGGATCATATTCAGCCTTTTCAAAAGCTAAATAAATTGGTAAATGCCTGGTTATCCAAAAAGCAAGGCTTGACATTCAGTGTTGATGATAATTATGTAATACTCTGAATGTTTGCGTGTAGCTCCCAAACAAGCATAGGGCATCTGAATTCAGTAATACTGTGGCTTCAGTCTTGGGATTGAAATAGTTAATGGAATGGTTAAGCTCTTGCCCAGTCTAAGTTTTTCAATATCCTTCTGTTTGGGATTACTTAGTGGAATCTTAACTTTATTAAAAATTTCTGTGCAACTCTTTGTATTTTCAGAGCCAAACCACTATTTAAGGGCCTGTACTAGGGTAGCTAAGAAAGATGTGCATTGATCTCATTTTGCTGGTGGGACACTTTCATTAGGAGTGTTTCCCTTCCTTACAATACCTTGAGTACAGTGATGGACAGAAGTTTCATGTAGTGGTGAAGTGTTAGGCTTTTGCTGGCTGAGTTTTGTCTGGAGGTATGAAGGCCATAAGGTAAACGCTGTGTGGAAGGAGCGAGTTGAGGCAATGCTGATGCCATTAGGTGTTTACTGAAGCCAGGACTCTTCTGAAGGCACTGTTAAAATTATGAAGAATTCGATCTGCTTTGTCTTGCTTTATGCTAAGAAAATACCAAGAACTTGATAAACTCCAGACTTTGGATCCATCTGTTGCTTTTTTTTTTCCCCCCTCCTCCTATTTGATCAGATCCTAGGTAATGGAAATAGGATGACCAAGTGAATAAAGCCAGTGGAGCAGGAATGTTAGCAATTACTCACCTAGTGCTCTGCAGGTGAGTGCTGCTCGCTCGGAGAGGGCTGTGTTCTGCCAAACAAATCTGGCTGTGAAGCATCTGAAGCTAATTTAGCTCTTGACAGAGTTCATACAAAGTTTGTTCTTCATTGCACAAAAATAAATAGGAAAATGAAGCAAAACCCATTTGCATAAGCCACTAGGAAGCAAACATCTGCCAAAGGCTTTCAGAAGGTGTTTTATGTGGGACAGAAAACTCAACAGAAGTGAGTGCTGGACGTGGCCGAGCATGTGTTCTGCCAGTGCAAATGTGGAGGAAGCCGGTTCTGGTTGTGTGCTGGGGCTGTGCGTTGCAAACAGGGACCTGCTTCAGTCAGTTCCCACAGCTGCTTCTCTCCCTTCCTGCACGTTGCAGACAAGGTGGCTGTGTGCAGCGTCTGCCTTCGTACCTCTAGGCGAGGGTCTGCCATGCTTGCAGTGCTCTTCCAGCAGCCGGGGAACGCAAGTGCAAAACAAGAGGATGTGTAAGAACTGTTGGGTCTTCCAGCGCTTCCAACCTAGTCCAGAAGCTTCTCTCCCCAATTCCTTCGAGTGCTCTTTTGATGTCTGGCTCTTGTCTCAGCGCATAGGTGATTAAATGAAGGTAAATAAATGACATGAATGGACTCTGCTCCAGTATATGCACTGCAGCTAGAGGCACAGTTAGAAGGTAAAGGATGTCCTGTATTTGCCAAGCCAAACCTATGAGGCAATACAAGTTGTTTTACCTGGCCATTTTCCACAGCTTCCCCTCAGTCTTATTTTATGCTCCAAGAAATGGCTCTTTCACACTTCTTGTAAATGCTGTTTCACAGTCTTAACAAATAGCAATTTTATCACCTTGCGTGTTGTCTACCAGGTTCTAGACAGAAACTAGCACCTTAATCTCTTGTAGCATTGTGCCTTATCCCCATTTTACAGTTCCGAAGATGGCCAGAGGCTACAAGACTTGCCAAAAGCTGCACAGCTTGACCGGATGGGCCTCAAGTTACAATAAAATTGCAGATGCCTAACTCACCATGTCAGCTATTGATGGAACAACTCGACTTTAATGTGGTTTTGATTCCATGTGCTGCCAACAGGTATCCCTTGTTATTTCATGCTAAGGGAGGTGACCTCAGAGAAGCTGGCTTCTTCAGTCTCCCTGGTTTCTCTAATGGTGCATGATGTCTGAGGAGGATGTTGGCAAAAAGGACTCCTGGCATTACATTAGCTCTTCTCTCCAGCATATCTTTCCCTGTGGCCCCATAATTCACAATTGCATTCTCTGGAGCTTTCTCCTAAAGACTATGCTATGACCTAGTAAGGAGATGAAAGCATTATAATGATATCTCAGGATTTCTCGGCTGTTTTATCCCTAGTTGCACTTCTGGGACTGCATTTCAGTAGTGAAAAGACCAGCTGAATTAAAATTTAAGTAGAGAAGTGGTTCCCTTGCACATCCTGCCAAGGCTGTTTCATGGGAGATGCATCCTATGAAACCTGTGTAGATTGCCTGAGAGATAAGGGAAATTACGCTATCCTAGCAGTTTTTCTCTAGGTAAGTCCCTCTATTTCTTTTCCTTGTGAGCCATTTAAGGATTGCATTGGATTAGGTGCCTAATTTCTGTTGCTTTCTGGACATGGATCCTTCTGGGTAGGCAGGCATGTGTGAATGTATCTGTGTATACTGGATTTTTCCTAATGTCTATGCGGCCTAGGGAAGGTAAATTACTCTTTTCTAATCACGGGTGTTTAGAACGAAGTACAGCCATACCGACCACAAGAGGGCAGATGTGCTCCACGCTTGCTGCCTTCAGGCTATTTCTTGAAAACTTGCCTGGAAATCCTCCTCTATTTTGCCTGAGAAAACACCAGTACATGAGAGAAGCATTGGGATCACCACGTTTGGAAGCCATCAATGGCTGTAAAGCCGGTTCCACACAGCATGTTTTTGTGATTGCAGTTCTGCCTGCAGTGGTGTTGGAGTTCTCTTTTTCTCTTTTTCACCTGAACTTTTATGCTAAAGTTGTCACGGAACAGTGCTCTGCAGAAAAGCTTTTTTGCTAATTAGGTTTTCTATTGTAAAGAAAATACATTACAATTGAATTTGAGTGTTTTACATATGTGGAAGCAGGCAGGAAGCAACTAAATCTTTTGCTACTAGCATTTCTATTCATAACAAAGCAACCGAGGACAAGTATTGAGCAATATTTTACCCAAGGTAGAGTTTTGGGGAAAAAATACTTTTAACATAAGGAGCTTGCAGTATGCTAGAATTACTGTTTAGTCTGTGTGAAATAGCAGTGAAAGCTCTTGAGCAGTGGAGGGCAGTGACAAAGTTTTTGATCCAAGTAGGATTATGATGAGCTTGCTCATGCACCTGTCAGTCATTTAGAAGGGTGAATGTCTGACTAACTCGACTCCTGACTTAGTCATTGCCAGAACTTCTTAACTGCTCTGTTACCACTCTGTTTATCCCCTTATCTGTAGCAGCATCACCTCAAAATGTCACTCTGCAGAAGAATCTCATGAACTGCCAGAGCTGTGCAGGGCACGTGTTAACTTCATTCGCTCAGGTTTGCACTTGCCTTGACAGAAAGGTCATTGCTTTATTGCTGCTACAAATTTAAATGACCTTCCACAACTCTGAGGCAGCTTTAAATATCAGACTTGGACCTAAAGGGGCAGTAGGGGATAGAAGGGGGGTTTCTTGCATTCATGAATGCTATTTTTGGTGGCAAAAGGCCGGGCTGAGGGGTGCCTGTGTGCCCAGGGCTGGGGTGGAGGTAGGGGGGTCCCTGCTGGGTGCATGTGTCCTGGTGCAGTCAGCACTGCTGCCTGAGGCCTCCAGAGGGCAGTCCTGGGGCTGGGCTTCAGTGGGTCCTTGGGCCAGCAGGGTCAGGTGGGAATGGGGAGGCAAGATTGCAAAAGCCTGTGCTGCTCCTCATGGTATGTTAAAGGGAAGGTGCTGGTGTGAGGGCCTTGAGTCCCAGTTTAGGGTCAGCCCTGGAGCCCTCTTATGCTGAAGGGCCCTCTTGGGCTTTGAAACCCCCTCTGAAAAGACGGTCAAGGCTCACGGGTGTTGCAGAGAGTGATGGAGCGCGGAAGGGCGGGCCGGGGGCCCGTGTGGGGCTGGAGGTGCTGCTCTCGGCGCGGCCCCGGGCCGCCTCCTGCCGCCGCAGCGCGGCGCCGCCTGGGCCTGGGGCCGCCGGCAGGCGGCGGTGGCG
>JAVCKT010096957.1:0-12302 GCA_032273925.1 Rhynchotus rufescens | reverse complement strand
AACCTCCCTGGGCAGCCTGTTCCACTGCTCTGTCACCCGCACAGTAAAGAAGTTCCTCCTCACCTGGAGACGGAACTAAAAGAAAACAAGAAAAACAAGAAAACAAGAAAACAAGAAAACTTCAAAGTAAAACAAGAAAAAATCAAAGAGGAAAAGAGAGCCTGAAATACATCCCTGTTGAGACTTCCTTCCCTTTATGCCAAGACCATGTAAAAATGGGCTTTGCTTGATGCTTTTTTTTTCTCTAGACCATTATGAGTACTCTGGATTTTGCTTAGCCTGTGCTCTGGGTTCTTCTTAGCCCTGTCTCTCATTGTTTTCTATAGAGAGAAGTCTCCATGCACTTTTCCCAGAGACTGCATCTGTGTAAAAGACAGCAATTCAACTTTAATAACTGTAAGTCCAAATACAAGATGCAAGATAGTCCAAATCTGTAATAACTGTAAGTCCGGATACAAGAAAAAGAAGTCAGAGCTAAGCTATGTGAAATTTGAACGATAACTTCTGTCATCTGATACATTAAATTCATATTCCCTAAAATGAACTTGCCATCTCTGACTGTAACCATATGCCTGCGAAAGTGGCGTCACTCCTGCTGCTCATGGGCAATCATTTGGAGATCCATGTCATTGGGAACACGCCATTGGGGAAGGCGTCAGGGAACAGATTGCCCCAGGAAAGAGTTCAGCATAAATAGCTGCCACGTGGCTATTATGCAACTAAAGTAATTTGTTCTCAGATACCCATTATTGGGTGTAATCTAAATCTAATTGAAACTAATTTAATAGGATAATATTTACTTGATTTTTTTCTGTGTAGTGTTTTGAAGAAAGTAATGTGATAAGCTTAGTACTATTAAAGTAGTACTATTAGATAGGACTTCTTAGTTTTTGAATGTAGTCACTGATCTCAGTTTGCAAAATTGGAAGTTTAGTGCTGTATATGGGTCATGGCATCAATATTTGATAAGCAAAATCAGAATCAAAATGAATTTTTCATAACATTTATGATATGCTCTGTTTTTGAAAAGATATTTAAGGAATAATACTATAACAGTATGTAACTTTATTCAATATGTCTAGTATATATTTTTCCCCTCAAATCCATAATATTCAAGAATAGTTTTAAAAAATTGATTTCTTATTAAACCAAGTCTCTTCAAAATCTGTGTATTTTATCTTGAAAATCCGATCTTATATAAGAAAATGAATGAAGTATGACAAAAAAATAAAAACTTCTCTGTGAGAAGGTATATTCCAGAGTAGTCTCCTTAAATCATGATCCATAAAGTCACTTTTGTGGATACTAGTGTCAGAGAAAAATATACGTGGAAAACTTGAGAAGCATCCTTCATCATCCAATATTTGAATTATTTAATTGTACTGTGAATCTGAGGTAGCAGCAAGAAATTTTCTTTGCTTTTTATTTAGTTCTGTTTAGTACTAATGACTTTTTTCTTGTTGGAACATCATGGACCACCTCCAATGTTTATTAAACCTGGTTGTAAGTCTCACATTACCAAGTGTAAAATCAAACCTGTGAAGCTAGATGCTTCCAAGTGTAATTCTGTCCTTCCTGCCAGCCAGACTTGCAAAGTTGAGGCATGTGAAAATCTGTTGCTAATCATGACTTCGAAAAGCGAAGTTTTGATTCTTTGTGTTATTAAATACCTGCAATTTAACTTGTAATAATTTCTGTGAGCTGTTAGTGCAAATTTAGAACTACTACTAACAGTGACCTCCCCCTGTTCAGGGGAGCCCATGGAGTGTTAAAATCCTGGGTATGCATCTCAGGCAGCTACGGCAGAGCTCTTGGGAAGAAACCGACTGCTAGCTGAAGTGTATGCATTAATATAGAAAGCAAGGGAAGAAGGTTGTGTTCAGATGTAGGAGCACAACCTCCTTGCTCTGTGGGGTGGCTGAGTTTCAAAGGTGCTGTGTACCCTTAGATCCCATTTGTTTCAGCTGAAGAAATTAGGATTTAAAACATCTGAGAAATATGCAGTCCAGCATCCTGAGTAAAGGAAGAAATGGGTAAATTCAATTTACAGCATACAATTACAATTTACAGCATAAAGAAAGTATTTTTTTGTGTGGTAAATGTGTAGTATTACTGTAAATAAGCATCTCTTCAGTTTTAAAATAACTTGGATCGCACCTTCAAGCAGAGGTGCACTTACTCTTCTCTCTTGCAGCAGAGAATCCGGTCAATTTCTGTTCAGAAAATACCAATTATCTCCTGCTTTCCTGCTTAGCAACTCCATCCTTCTCCTCCACAGTGTCCTGTATGGTTCCTTTTGAGGTTTCTGCCCTCTTGCTGTGGCTTCTTTCTTCCCCTTTTTCAGAGAGTTTTCTTCCCTGTTGCTTGGAGACTTGGAGATTAGAAAAATAAATATATAAAAAACTGAAAAAGCTTTAATTCTTAGATATTAGTCCATGTCTGCTGAAGAAAAGAGTATTTGTAGCCAGCTTCAGGAGGCAGATCCCACATGACTGTATTCACAGCAAGGCTTTAGTGATGCAAAGCAAAACTTCCAGATCTGAAAAACTGCATAATCATGTCACAGTTTGACTCCATTAATGCACAGAGGCAGTTGTATTTGACAGGACTCTTGCTCAGTCAGAGTGAGCTGAAGGGCATGAGACCTAGTAATTTTCAGAAAATGAACTTTTCCCTGTTTATTTTACATTATGCATCTCCAAAGCTGACTGTTAGCGCATTCATCAAAATAATTACGTTCCATTAATAATATTGTGGCCCTAAGCATGATGGAGAACCATGTTCCATGATGTTTATGAAAGCCTAGTGTGAAGGTTCCCAACACAATCCAAATGAAACTACATACATGTTTAGGAATACTTTAATTAAGGTGTGATATCTTAATTTGTTGGTCATTTAGATTCAGATGATTATAGAGTGCAAATTGTTAATGCGGTATGTGCTCTATAATGAGTCCTATGTGTCCTGTGTGTCTCTAGCCACCATTTATTACGTTCAATTTCCAGACACTAGACAGTTAAATTTGTTTTAGGAAGACTTCTCCACTTGTTCTAAGGATTTTTTTTCCTACTTGGCTTTGAAATTAATATAAGTTAAAACCTATGCTGGTCAAAATGATTGTTATGGATCCAGAATTCTGAGTCATCAGGTTTCGGGGAACTGGTCAGACCTGGAAATCAAATGTGGCAAGACTGTTTGAACAGACAATTTATACATGTTGTTTCATGTACATATTTCATATACACTGTGTATAATGGGTGTTTTATACTCATTACTTCAAAAATAGGAATAGTCTCCCACTTTTTTCAGTAACACTGGAAGTCATTTTGGTGTAGGAGCGAATCGTGAGATCAGAACCAAAGTGCCTGGTTTCTAAACCTCCTTTTTTTGTTTAGTTGTGTAAATATCAGTAGCTATTTTCAAAATAATGCCTTACATTTATTAATGTCAAATGAAAAAATAAGCAGCAGGATGCATGAATTCAAACAATTAATTTGTAATAAGAGCAAATGTAGGTCTCATGCTTAAGGAGAACAGAAGTTGTCCATACTGAGTTACCATTGTGCTTCAATGTTAAGAGAATTTGGGGATATTCAAGCAAAAAGGTAACTCAGCTGTCATTCTGTCTAATAAATAAAGTCCCCAGATATTTTCTGTGTTAATTAGATTGCATTTTACATAGATCTGTTCTTTGCTTGTTATAGGAAAGGATATGTTTATATGTTTAAAAATACTTAACGTGATGAATGCTTTCAATTCAAGCTCAGTTATGCTGAGTGTGACTACTTGTCTTGCTAAATACAAAAGCTGGAACTCAAAACTTTTTAATTACAATTAGTCCCAGTAGTTGTGCTTATGTTTCTAAAGAACACATTCCCCTTTTATAAAATACATCAATTTACCATAAATCTTAGGGGCATGTGAAAATAGATGTATTCACTGTTTTGCAATTTTGCAGGCCTGAGATGGTAACTTAGAAAGTGCTGGGGCTTTCTGCGATCTTTACACACTCCTCTGGGAACATAGTTTGCATGTTTAATTTGGATAGCTGACATTGTATTTCCTTGTCTTTGCATGACATGAGGTGTTAGCCATTGTAGCATTATTTATGCAATTTTGTGCTTAAGCAAGATATAGTGGCCTTACTAGATAAGTGTTTGAATGATGTTCTTGAGGCTTTAATTAACTGTTCCAGCTTTTCAGTTTTGAGAGTTTCTTCAGATAAAAGCCAAATGGTTCAGAAGTGATAAACACTATGCTAGTTTAGTGGAATGTGAAATACTGCTATGGAATAGATTCCCTCTCCTTTTGTCTTCTGCTTAGACAAAGTGGTCAGAAAACATGTCTTCCTGAAGAATTGTAGATGCATATTGAATAAAATATTATTTTTTTCAATATGCTATGAGGTTTATTTGATGTGTTCATTGGTGTAAGCAGAAATATTTGTAACTTTATTTATGTTGGTATAGATGAAGCTGTACCGTAGTTTACTATTTTATCTATACTAGCAAGCTCTCAAGTTAATTATATTCCAGTGCAGAGTTGTAATGTCCCTCACCTCACCTGCATGTTAAATATTTTTTCCCTTAAGTTTATAGACTGCGTCTATTCAGTTCATTGGGTTTCGTGGCCTATTTTTATGACTAGCACAAAAATACCTATGTAGCTTTATAGGCACAAAAGAGAGCGATATGCTTTAGTGTTAATGATTTATGTTTTATTAGGGAAAATAAGAAAAATCATTTAGGAAACTCCACGATGAGAGACCACAGAGTGTATTCTCTAATATTCAGCATTAATAAAAAATGGTGGTTGCTTTTTAAAAAATTAAAAGCATAAATAAAAAAATTTTAAAAAATTAAAAGAGAAAATATAATTACACAACTGGATATATTATATTCATATGTGTTTCTTTGAAATTTTTTCCTGCAGAGATAATCCATGAGATAAAACGTTTAATAAAGTCAGGCAAATTCTGATTGTATGTGCTCAGCTGATTGAAATACACAAATAAATTTGAAGATAGAATTTTGTTCTGGTTTGCACCTGAGAATGTCATAGCTTTACTATAAGCCATCCAGTTTCTTGCAGATTATGTAGTTTATTTTTTTAGCAAGGTTGTAGCCCTAGAAAGCAAACTCTGTGCTGCACTTGGAAGTATTATCTGTAAAGAATGTGATACATGGTTGGAAAAAGATGAGTGGCACCTCATTGCTGTTTGGGCTTTTGGGAGAGTGGTTCAGTCGGCGTGTACCGAACGGCCTAGCTGCAGTGGCAGTGCTGTGTGTCTCTGGGATGCACTGCCTTCATGGTCTGCCCCGCAACAAATTTGCCAAAGCAAGGAGAATTGTTTAAATGTTTTAGGCAGATATTATGTATAATTGGGGGGACTTCTGTTAAAATAACTGTCGTTTTAAGTGGCACTTGCAGTATGAAAAATATCCAATGTTGATGTTAGACTGTAGGATATATGAGCTGCCATTTGATTGTTGGGTGCTCCAGGTAACCCACCTCTATGTATATATGAATTTTCTCTTGTTATTCCCCAGTGTGAATCATTTGTAGACTTTAACATTAAAACATAGACATTATCCTTTAGATTATGAATTAAAGCATTTTATAACATAGGAGAATCTTTGACTCAGGCTGTTCTTTTCCTTTTCTCGATCTAAAGCCCTGATTTGCACTCAGCCTCACTTCTGGTGCAGCTAATGCTTGTGAACAGCTCACTGTACCTTACGATTTTTGAAGCTGTCCTGCTGCAACAGTGGGCCACTAAAGTCATACTGGCTTATATTTATCTGGTAGACCAACTTTTTTGAGAATTTCAGAGCCCATGCTACTAAAATAAGTGTAGTTATTGCTACAGCAATTAAAATGAGATCTCGCCAAAAGAACTCAAGACTTTTGATCGGGAGAAGCCTCTTGCAGATGCCCAACTCATTCCCAGTCAGCTCTCTCATGGACTTCATCTTAACGGGAGCTGGTGTTGCACATCTGATGTTTGCAAGGGAGGATTCAGAGATATCTTCTAGCCAGAGTTTTAAATAAAGAATATGACAGTCACAGTTCCAAGGATTGTCAAACATTTTCACATCTTCCAGGCTCAGTAGGCCGTCCAGAGTACCCGGAGGAACCGTGGTCAGGCTGTTATTCTGCAGATAAAGCTTCTTGGTGTTAACAGGCAAAGCAGGCACTTCCTTCAGCTTCCGTGAACTGCAGTCTATCTCCAAACCCTTCATTTTTCCCAGTGACTTGCAAAGGCAGGCAGGAGGACAGACTTCAGTTTGGGTTGTGTGGAACAGCAGTAATAGGGCAAATCCCGTGACAGTGGTGAATTCTGCCTTGTTCATGCTTCAGCTATCCAAAAGTTAAGAATAATAATCTGATAAGCATTGTTTACTAATTAGCATGTTTCTGAATGCAGAACTGGAATACAACAGTATTTCTTTCTCAGGATTTCCAGGAAGCCTGAATTTTTTTTGAAGACAGTCATTACCTTCCATTATAATTCCCACAGAGCTATTCTTGAAACCAAGTAGTACAAGTGCAAAGGAAGTAAAGCATCATGAGTCCCTTCACATCCAAATTACTTTGCCTGCTTCATTGCACAAAGTACAGCATTGTCTAAAGCTTTGGAACATAATGTTTCCAGGAGGTGATGGTACAAGTAGGTTAGTTTTAGGCAAAAGTTTTGATTCAGTTTCTAGACCTTTGCAGGATTAGTGTTAAAATTGCATGTTGAAACTGGACTTTGAGGTTAAAAGACTATATAATTCTAAGCATTTTTATATCCTTATCCTTGTAAGCAGCAAGTAGGAAATTTCACACGGTAAGTAGTTCCTCTTTTTTTCTGCCTTGTAGCTTCATGCATCTCTGAGAAAGTGCAGTTTAAAATTTGAATGAGTAAAGAATTGGAAATTCTGCATATCTGTGCACAGATACTGTTTGTCTTTTAGTGATTACATAATCATATGACTGGCAGATAACCAGGCTGGCAGGTCTCTAGAGTGACTCCACTCCCCATCTTAGCCTCCTCTCTTCCCTGTCTATATTTTCTACCTGTCTGCGTTTAATAAGAGTTGGCGAGCCATGTGATCACATTGGAATTTGAATATCTGTTCTCCAAATTGGGGACGTTAATATATTGAAGCTGTCTCTTTTTATGACTTCCATACATCCCATAATTAAAATGTGCTTTCTTTCTTAAAATTTATTTGCAAAAATAAATTGTAAAATATTTCTAATTGTATTGTCATGAGTGTTATGGCAGATATTGTAAAAAGTGCTAGATAAACTTTGTTTCAAAAAGAAGGCAAAAAGCTGTATGGTATAATATTGCTTGCAGAGAAACATTAGATGTATGCTGGAAGAGTGGCTTCACATTAGACTGAACAGAGTGTAAGAAGTAGCAGGCAGATAGAGCACACCTATTAAGATAACAAAAGGAGAGGAAAAGAGTTTTTTACATACATAAGGAAATACAGAGTTTCCATTAATATACGTAGAATGGAATTTAAAACTAAAAAGCCTTTAAAATTTGTTTTCAAATGTGAAGAGATTCTAGAACACGAAAAAGAAAGTGTTTCCAATTTAATTACAAGGTTTGTGTAGTTAATATCTCAAAATACAGTTAGGCATCCTTAGACTTTTAGTCTAAATATTACCTAATTGTATTTCAAGTGTCTTGTGTCTTTGTTAGCAAAGAATGTATCTTTGGCCTGAATCAAGACATCCACTATTTTTCAGGAAATCTAGTTTTATTTAAAGCAGATGAAATAACAGGCTTTGTCATCTGACTATATACTTAAGTTATAAAAACAAGATTTCTTGTGATCTAATATATAAATTTAAAGAAATTTCAAATAAAACCTGTGACCAGGATTTTTTTATAAAAAAAGAACTATTGAGCTGCCCAACACTTACCCTTTTTTTTCCGCTTTGATTCCTTTCTCTTTGCGTGATAAAGCATTGGAGTGCATACAGCAACTGAAGCTCAGTTTTAAAGACTCAGTAAGGAACTGGGTTAAAGATGAGTTTTTTTTCTTGAGCATTAAAGGAAACCATTCCCATGGCTTCCGTTGGAAGATGCATGATGTCAAATGGTGACATGTGCCTTATCACAGAGTGCTTGGGGATTTTGTGTATTTTCTGCAGACTGAAGGAAATGCTTTTTTTTTTTTTTTAAATTGCTAATATTTATCCATTAAACCTGGCAGTTTCTTGAACTTAAAATGACTCATCTGAAATCAAACAAATTTCATCCTTGAGAGCTGTGTAGCTCAAAAGAGGACTATAGTCCTGCAAATTTCTTCACTTGGAAGTTGCTGAAGAGTGTAGGTTGCTCAATAATAGTGGTGTAGCATCCAAAAACGTAATGCAGTGTTTGGAGGGAATGCAGGGTTATGCAAGTGTGTAACATACATGTATCTGTCCATCTACATAAAGAATGCTAGTGTCATACTTAGGCGTTTACATTTTGGCTGTTTGGGTAACATTCATAGAAAAATCCATAGATGAGATTGTGATCATTTTTCTCTTTTTAACAGCATATGTTTGGAAGTGAAGTGTGTTGCTGGGCTATACATTTCATAAATGCTTATCTTATCCCATACTTGCTTCCAATATCACACAATCTGTGGTGTATATCATAAGGAATGTTGCTAAACTAAAGAGTTTCTTGTTGAATAGTTAAATGCTGCATCTTCTTGAATTGAGAGAGGTGCAAAATATTTGGAACCTTCTGGAATCTATGCTCAAATTCTGTGCTATAGACCTCTAAGATTAGATTGCCTAAGTAGCCCTGCATTCTTCCAGCTGCTGTTACATGCGGCTGAAGAGGTAGCTGTGCTGAGCCCCTTAATCTGTCTGATTTGACGGGGACCATAGCTGTGTTTCTGCAGCTCTGAGTGACATGAATGCATGTAGTGAATATCTAGCAGGAATGAAGTTTAACCCAGGCGTTTGCTTTTATAATTTTAGGGCTCTGCTTAGTTTCTTGTAGGTCATGTGAGAATTCAGCTTTTAAGAGGATTTAATAAAATCCAATTTAAATGAATTGTTATTCTCTGCAGGTGCTTATTTTCTACAGAATGGATCAATTTGAACTACTTTTCTGAATGAAAAAGGCTCTGTCAAGCTTCTCAGCTTTGAGGTATTTCTGACATCCTCATTTCCCAACAAAACCTCTCTCCTCATGTTGCTTCCAGCAATTACATTTAAAAACTCTAGATGAATCTGTTGCCAGCCTTGCTTTGGATTGATTAAATAGAAAAACAAAAAAAGATTGATCTTGAAATCCACTCTTATAGATCACACATCAAGGAGTATTGCCTGCAGAAAATTATTAAACAAGTTCTGTGACTTTTCTCACACCAGGAGTTCCTGTATCCCTCAGGAGCAAAGTATTCCTGCTATCTACTGCACCAGCCTTAGGAGGGTAATAAATTTCATCCTGTTGATATTTTGCTTATTGTACTTTCTATTGTATTTTCTATTCTGTATTTACTGTGCTCTGACAGATTTGGAGTTTTTTTGCAGGTGTTAAATATCCTGCTTTCCTTGGAAGATTATTATGCAGGTTGATAAACCCTTTTGTTTTACGAAATTCTTCTCCTAAAGCATCCTAGACCGATTTTATCAAATAGCAATTTCTTTTCCTACTCATTCTGACAGAGAATCTCTCTCCTTGCTCTTTTCACTGTAACCTGGTTACTCCAGTGTCCTCAACTATTTCTTATACTTCCACTAGATGTCATTCAAGTATTCTTTTTTTCTTGATGTTGAGCATACAGTATCTGAGTCTGCCTTCATATATAACTTACCAACTCAAAGTAATTGGAGGAACAAAATACTCTTTTAGATCAATACTTTTTCTATAATTCCAAGATTAAGGATCGTGATTGAATCATCTAGTGGTCATCCTTTTTTACCATGGATGCTTTTTGGATGAAACCAAGCTATAACGTTCAGTGTAGAAACCCAGCTTGTTCCAGCTGCTACTGAGAGTTCAGTCCCAGGGAGCAGGCTAACGACAGTGCAGAATAACCTTCCTGTCCAGGTATAGGTGTTTGCATATGGTGTCCTGGGTTCCAGACAGTTGTGCAACACAGATCCAGTCCCACTGGGCTGTTCAGTTTGCTGCTGGATGTACTGCTCATGTGAGAGCCTGGAGCTGTCCCTGAGTGAACCCAAGTGCCAAGGCCAGTCAATTCTGTGCTATGTAGGGAAGTCTGCAGAGTAGCAGGACTGCAAAATACATAAGATAAAGCAGCACTCTTGAGTTTCATGGTGGTGGTGTTCCTGTTTAAGGAGCTTGGATATAAACATAGTCTTTGTCCTCATTAGCCTTGCTATTTTCTGCCTAAAGAATTGGAAGCATGAAGGCAGGGAATTAAACTACAAAGTCACATGAATCACTTGTTCTGAGAAAGATCAATTAGAAATTAATTACTATCTGATGTAAAACACTATAGTGGAAAAGTCAGAATTATGAATTTTGCATACGAATTCATTGCAGAATTTAAGTTATTGGGTTTTCTTTTTATATTGCCCTTTATAAAGCTGTGATTTCATATTTTTTAAGTCAACTCTAGATACATCTTCAATGACGAATTCATTTCTCCTTACATGAGCAGCTTCAGTCTAACTACTCCTTCCACACCAATGTTGTACTTGTTCTTGTATCCTGTTCTTGTTGCTAAATCTTGTAAACGTGCCCTGTGCTGCTTTGTGCCACAGTGAACTACGGAAAGCACAGGCTTCTGGTCTCAGAACCAGAGGGAGAATCACAGAAACTCACTGCAGGGCTAGCAGGATTCAGCTGGCTTTGAGCTATGTTGCTGCTGCCCAGGTGATGGGTTGTGAGGAACATATGCTCCACTTAACCAGGCAGCTCTTCCACTTGTTGTTAGTAGGACAGTTATGAACAATGCTTTCAAAAAGTGTCCACCATAGCACTGTTTGGAATTTATATCCCATGTAGCCTGATATCTCCAACCTTAGGCAAAAGAAAAAAGTCAACTTTTTTTCTACTTGGGTGTTGAGTTTACATTAGAGAATGGAGTTTATGGCTGTTGTTAAAGAACTGTATATTGGCTCAGTTCTTTTGTGGTGCTGGTGCTTTAAATACAAAAATCTTTCTGTTCATGAGGAACAGGGGCATCCACACACATGGCTTCGTATGTATATGTAGATTGATATATAAAATATTGCAAAGTCCAGGAGCTTTCACTGTCAGTTTTTATTCTCTCTCCCGGAATATTCACACTTTTTTTGTATGTGTATGTGTATATTTTGTGTGCGTTTTGTGTGCAGTTATTGTGTTTTGCTTTATTAGGTGAGAAAAAATGGTATTATTGATACAAATTTTCACAGTGCTTTAATTATATCCCCCAAAGCACATGATTTTCAATTTAAAGCAATACAGTGTTGATTCTTCTTTAAACTTTATTTTTTTCCTAGTATGAGCTTAGTGTTTTGAACTACTAAAATTCCTATTTTGTGAGTTCATTATGTAAAGTTCATATTCTACGCTTAGTCATTTGGATAGTCAATTTGATACATTTTTACTGAAAACTGTGATTCATCTCTGATCACATGGCTCCGAATGTTAGATTCTGCAGGAAATCTCTTATGGAGTGAGATTTGGGATGAAATTGCAACAGCTGAAAGTGCTGCTGCCCTATTGCTATTATTTCCTGTAACCAAATCCTGATATACCAGTAGTATGGAGAGTCAGGTTTATCAGACTGGCAGATGAATTAATCATATAGTCCTAATGCTTCTTTGCATATATCGAGGCATAAGTAAGCAGTGTTGCTCTCAGGAGAATTGCAAATCCAGTAGAAGATGCTGCAAGTCACTTCCTGCATAAGCTGCTTCTTTCTTTGCCCTCTTTTGCTCCCCCTAGCTCAAGCAATGCTGATAATACCTTAGTGAGACTTCCTATATTTAATGGAGCTAGTTGGAGTGACAGTGCAGTGGCATTCCCCCTGCACTGACAAACACAGAGCATCCAGCAGTAATGGCAACCACTAAGGAGCAAAAGCAGGAGCTTGAATCTAGAGGAAAGCTGGTTGTCCCCTTAGTCACCAGCTCGCCCAAGTGTGTGCCCGAGCTCCTCAGGTGCTGCTCGCAGCATGGCTGGCTGCTTCTACATGGCTGGCCTCACCACCTAAAGAGCACAGTTCAGGTTTTATTTTAGTTAAAATTTTCAGAAAATCAGCTTTTTTTTTTCTTTTTTTTTTTCTTTTTCTTTTTTTAAAAATACACATTAGCTACAGACATTTTCATTCCTTTTT
>JAVCKT010096956.1:0-12302 GCA_032273925.1 Rhynchotus rufescens | reverse complement strand
TGTGGAGTCTCCTTCTTTGGAGATCCTCAAAACCCACTTGGACGCAACCCCGTGCCCCGTGCTCTAGGTGACCCTGCATGAGCAGGTGGGCTGGACTCGATGACCTCTGAGGTCCCTTCCAACCTTAAGCATTCTATGATTCTATTAATAGAGATATAGAAAACCAAGAGTCTTTAGAATTGCAGACAGTGTTTCATTGTCCATAAAATATTTTCCATTGAATTGCAGGATGAGGAAATCGTAAAATCTATATTTAAGACACTATACAGTTTCTGTGCTGGCTTATTTTGTGGTTTCCTCATCCTTAGTTGTTTAGTTCTGATCCTCAGCTCCACTCCATGATTATCCGTGTCCAGTTGAGTGTCACCTAGTTCAGGATTTGAATGCATGATGTTGAAGAAGATGCAGGAGTCACTCTTACAATTTTGTTTTCCATTCCTCATAGCTTGTATTCAGATGGGAGGTGGCAACATTGCAGGCTGATCAGGAATCTTTGCAGACTGCAGGGGCTGAGGAGATGGGAGGCAAGAACTGCTGACAAGCTGGAATCTTTCAAGGATGATTGTATCAACAAGAAAACATCTGCAGACTGATCTTGGAAGCAAAGAGAAGCAGAAATTTGATGCAGAAATATTTAGGATCTGAACTTCTCCCTATCCCTTTCCAATAACACAAGGATGTATTCTTGTGGATGTACAAGTTTGAGGGACCTGCTGCTATCTCCTTTTGACACCACACAATGGAACTATTTAAGAGTTGTCCAAGGTGAATGTCTTACTGTGAGGCTGAGACCTTGCAATATGCCAGAAGTGATAGACATTTGGCATTTTCCCACATTTTCAAAACAGGACTTTCATCTACCTATCCATTCAATCATAGCAAAGAGCAAACAAAGGACTGATGCTGTTCACACTTGACAATTTCACATGAGAAAAGAGAGGGGCAATGGGGTACATTTCTGGCTGCCCCAGCACCACAAATTTCCAGTGCAACAGAACGTGCTAGAGCTGCAATGTTCTTGCAGCAATTGACTAGCCCTTAGAAAGCCACCTGCTGACACATTCCTTTCTCTTGAGAGTCTTCAGAGATGCAGATCTCTGAGGAGAGCAGGGAACTGGGGGTGGGAGATTTCTTAAATGTTTCCATGACAATGTCTGTTGCACTTGCCAAGAGCTAATCTTGCATCTTTTCATGACTATAGCCAGTATCCTGATAGAGTGATGTGGGGATAATTCACTTCTGTGACTTCAAAGATCAACTGTTTATTAGACGGGTCAAATTAGGCTAATGTTTACCTTAAATGGTGTTTCACAAGCAAGTACACCCATTTTGTTTTAAACAAATTAATAAATTATATTAATTTGCCAGTAAGTACATGTTGGAAAACTATTACCTTCTGAAATATTACTACATGTAGAAGATCAGATGCCAGTTACTGCACTCATGCCAGCTGAACAAGGAAAGATCTGCTCTTTTGCAATCTGCTCTTTTGCATCCGTAGACATTTGGATTATTAATCATCAGTATAACCATGTAGCTCTGTAACGTGGTATCACCACTGCCAATGACTATAAACTTTGCATTGAGTTTGCAAGGCTTCAGGGCTGAGGCTTGTGAGGCTTGTTCTGTTTAAATTTTTCTTCATCTGTCTACAGCTTTGTTTTGACTTGGTTTAGCTGTAACAGCATTTTTTTTCTAATTGATTGTGTGTCTATGGGCAATCTGTTTCATTTCGCTAATCTTTGTATGGTGCCACCACAGTTTGAGGACTCAACATAGTCATGTAACAGAGAGAAATACAAGGCTGGTATGGTAGTAGAGTCCTTGGGAAGTGAAAACAGAAGATGTGGCATAGATAAAAATGGGACACCACCTGGCGGGACCCCACAGCTTTAGACAACTCACCGATGGCAAATTAAAGAAATGTAGTTTTGGAACTGAACAAAAAAAGGTTTTGGAGAGAGAACAAAGAAATAATATCTAGCATGTATGCAGGGTGATATACCTAGAAAATGTGGCACAATTCAGAGATGCGGATCAAAGAAGAAAGAGTAAGGTGTACAAGTGGGTTAGTAAACATATAAAAATGACCATAGGTGGATCCTAGATTGAAGGAGAAACCATCAATGTGAACATAATTTTCCTGATGGAGAAGGGCAAAAATGCTGACAACTCACTGAAAATGACAAAATGAAACCCCCAGTGTTAGGACACAAGGGAGCAAGGCAAGTGTGAGCGTAAGATAAGGAAAAGGAGTAGAAATTAAGAGGTGTGAGTGTTACAGTTCTAACTGCTTCATTATCAAACCTTTTTCCACATAGACACATTTTTTTCTTTTTCTGTAATCTGGACTAATCATGAATCTTGGATTAAAATTTAAATTATACTAACAATAATTCTTGATATATAGAGTGTGCTTCCTGTTTTATGTTATTATGCTTAAGAAAACATGAGAGCTGTCTGAATAGACTCTGCTTTTTGTGATACTGATTCAGGAACAGACCACTACATAAATTTCTGAAAAAATATTATTTGACTTTGTCCTTAAACATTACACAGCTGCTATAAAGTAATAGACTCAGAGAAAATGAGTGGAATATGGAGCTCTGTATGAAGCTGTCTGTTGTGTTGACATTGCTGAAACAGTCTCAAAAGGAGTTAAAAATCAAAGAAGAAACTCTCTTAGCCAACTGAATCTGGAAGACACAAATAATAGTTTTTTTTGTTTTCCTGTATGTGGTATTGCTTATTGTCTTTTCATCTTCTGAGATGACTTTTGGATCCTTATTTTGAATTTTGTTAAGCTTGAAATGTTCATAGTTTAAATCTTGTAGCAAGTCTATCGCTTAAAACATTTGCTTTTCTCAAGTTTATGTAGACTCAAATAAAATGACTAAATACATCAAAAAATTGTCTTCAGGGGCTTTATCTGTTACCCCTGTGAGTCATCATCTATCACAGTCAAAGTAAATTTATCAGACAAATTATCAGTGTCAGAAAAAAACTGGCATTACTCCAGTCAGGACAAATTCTGCACCAACTCAATGAAAAAGCCATCCTACTCCCAGCAAGTAACGGTAAATGAAGACAGAAAACAATTATGTTTCTTTCTTTAGTTGCAATGTAAGGAAGAAGAACAAGACTACAGAATGTTAATATTGAAGTACAAGGCACACAGCTCAATTGTGAATGTCAAATATAGAATGCAGCATTTTATGCTAAAGGTATGTACTTAAAGAAAACTGTCAAAAATAAAGGACAATTCATTGAGTTGTAAATGCTAAATGTGTTAGATTTTTTTGTCACTGGAAACAATAAGATAGCCAAAAGCAGTATGACATACAGATGAAAAGGGAAAATTAGATCCATTAGCTATACTTTGAGTTTGACCTGCCTCTTAAATATAGTACTTGCACTTTAGCAGCGTGACTGTTACTTCAGTGGAGTGATTCTAGAATGAGTAATGATAATAAGAGACTATTCAAGATCTTTATATGTAGGCTAGAAGAGGTTCCAGTTAGTGTGAATATTTTGCTGTAGATTTTTTTTTCCTTCAGTAAAAAATATGTTTTTTTCTGCTTTTTCTCCAGATAAAAGTAAATGGCCATAATTTGCACAGTATATTTGTCAGGATAAGATAGCAACTGCCAGCCTGCTGGATATTAGTTGTGATGTTAAGTAGGAATTTGTGTCAAGCAGCAATTCTCTTAAGTCTTCACATTTCTAAGAAGTTTGTCTTACTGCAAGACCCAGTACCATTTTGACACTCATACTTCATATTGCAGAAATATTCACTGTGTAAAGTATTTCAAGTTATATCTTTATTTTATTATTTATCTTTCCTTCACGTCTCTTCTGTCTGAAGTTAAAACTAAATCCTACAGACAACAAAGGACTGACTCAATTGGATGAGATAAAACGAATACAATCTCAGAAGATATGATTTTACTGCTGGACTGAAATCGGTATTCTAACTAAGTTTTATGAGCTCCTATGAATAAATAGAACACTTCTGTTGTTACAGAAAACTGCCAACTAAATCAAGTCTTTGATTTTGAAGTAGGGAGTTTTTGACATTATAACAACCTAATTATTAGAAGAAAAGTTATGTAAAGGTGTATAAGTGAAGGTAATATTTTTTCTACTTTCTATATTACCTTTTTTTTAATATCAAATATCAATGACTTCTAATTTTCCTCTTCTCTGTTTCAGAATTAATGTTATATGACTGACAGAGAAGGAAAGGCAAGGTGTATCATAACATGCATTAGTCAGTAATCTATATGACTATTGGAAGTTATTGTAAACTTCATGTCCAAATATAAAACCAACTTTGAAGACATATTCAGCATGAGATCACATTAGCTTTCCATAGATCAAAACAAAGCCTATGGAGGTGAGTATGAATCCATGATATTGAAAGTGAAGTGTATTAAATTCACTGAATGACATTTAAAGTGTAGACTGACGAGTACAGAGAATTCAAAGCTATAGTACATACAGTATATCATAATATATATTATCATTTATAGTACATAATAGAGTATCCTAGTATTATTTTACTGTAA
Organism: Rhynchotus rufescens; assembly: GCA_032273925.1. Lineage (NCBI taxonomy): Eukaryota > Metazoa > Chordata > Aves > Tinamiformes > Tinamidae > Rhynchotus > Rhynchotus rufescens. The sequence goes on along the minus strand of JAVCKT010096956.1, from coordinate 7,734 downwards.
TATAGTATAGCAATATTCTGCAGTGTTTGAAGAGTGGATCTAAGACCTTAAACTCCTTTCTGTCACTGAAAAAGATCCAAACCTTAACTTCTCAAGATAAAAGATGATAAAAGCAGACACTTTTTGTGCACATATGAAGTGTGCCTTATGTTGCCACAAATATTACTGTTAAAAAAAAAAAGATTGTCTTAAAAACCATTGTACATTTTTTGATTCTTAATTTTGCTAGCATCTTAATTTTTCCTATTACAAGGCTGATGATGGCAGTCTTAAACCTGTTACAGAAAGTTCATTTCTTCGAAAGAGCTGAGGAAAATCTAAAAGTCTTCAGTTCACATCACAGCTCTTCCTTTACAGGCACATTTTCAGACTACAGACCAGCTGCTGAGCTCAGCTTTTGCACTCCTGAGGTTTAATCAAACTCCTCTCTCTGCTCCTGTAGAGAGCGACCATCCTGCAGTACAAAATGACAGAAATGAGAAGAAGTAGAGGATGGACAGGAGAAGGAAGAGCAAGACCTAACTTCTACCCAGTCTTGGAAAGCATCAGTAATGATTAAATTTAGTATTATGCCTACTTTATCTTCAAATCACCATCAGTTGAATTATTTTTATTAAGCTAATATCAGAGTTTCCAAACCAAAAGCTTCCTTCTGTCCTGGCAGTGAAATGAGACACCACTTTATTATCATCCTCACTGCTCTCAATTGCTTCATATGAGAGAAAATTCTCTTAACATGTCCTTCTTGAGACAGGTAGATATCATCACGTATGCACTGGGCCAGAGAATTACTAAGTCTTTCTTCTCCAAAACAAGTTTCTTTGTGATTGATATTTACAGAGAGGTAGGCAACCAAAAAAAAATGGGAAAAGCTTAAATCTTCCCACTTGGTCACGCTAACAAAGTTCATTATTTCTACTGGGACTACTCAGTACAAGGGATACGTACTGGAGAGAGTCCAGCACGGGGCTACAAGGTTGATCAGGGGCCTGGAACATCTGCCCTATGAGGAAAGGCTGAGCGAGCTGGGCCTGTTCAGCCTCAAGAAGAGAAAGCTGAGGAGGGCTCTTATCAGTGTCTATAAATCAGTGTCTCCCTCAAAGGAGGGAGTCAGGAGGAGGGGGCCAGCCTCTTTTCAGTGGTGGCCACTGATAGAACTAAAGGAAACAGCCACAAAATGAAGCACCAGAAGTTCCACAGGGACTTAAAGGAAAAATTAACAGTGAGGGTGACAAAGCCATGGAACAGCTTGCCAAGAGAGGTTGTGGAATCTCCTTCTCTGGAGATATTCAAAACTAGTTCCTGTAGAATTAATCTGTACATTGCAAAACAGGTAGGACAAATTCTGTGACCTAAATTTATATCTGTAGATGTAAGAGTGAACACTCATAGAAAAAGTGAAAGGTCTTGCAAGATTACACCAATTCTGTTTTTTTTCAGTTTTTTTTAGAGGTGGGGAGGGTCACAGATAGAAGAGAGGTGGGAGTTTTTTGAAATCCGTAAAATCTTAATGGGATAAAAATATGACTCTATGTTCAATACTTTGCTTCATCAGTGAACCACTGACATATGAGTACTATCTCAGAAGATATCCTCCTGAAACCTTTTTAAGCAGTTGAATTTACTTTAAAGTTGTGAAATCCCTTGGTCATATCTCAGCTGTAAACAGTGTTTTTAAAACCAAAAGCAGGCCATTTTGAAACATTTTGTTCTCACTGACAAGGGGGGCTGAATTTAAAAGTGTAGCAAGCAAACACCTGCTAGAAATAAAATACAGGCTGAATTTATGCTCCAAATTTGTTTTTCAGTGCATGTGGGAGATGTGGTAAATCTAAGATAGGCTGTTCTACATTTCCCAGGGGAACACACACATAATCCAATAGTACTGGCAGAGGGAAATACCCACAACCGGACAGAGTAATTCATTCAATGGATTATAGTTAAGGGACAGTCTAAGTCCTTGGGCATTTTAATATGGAATTTCTTTATACCCAGACTAGTTCAAATATAGAAGCAAGCTGCATAAATAAGTTTTAGAAGAAAAGGAATACATTTACAGGGAAGAAAAAAAAAAAAGAGAAAAAGAAAACAGAGGCTTCAATTTCATATTTGATTCAAAAGTGTAGTTGATGAGATCAAATTTATATTTGTATTTCTCAGACACGATGAAGGCCAGTGAATCATGACATTTCTCTGCTGGCAATGAAACATACATTTAACTTTATTGTATTCCCAGAATAAGATTTTAAAGCAATGTTATGTTTCCTCTGGCCCTGTGTTCAATAGAGAATGCCATGCTGAGAGAATCAACTTTCCATATATGTCTTTAATAGGCAGAGAAGAGTATTTTTCTTTAGATATGACTTAAAATTTCACTGTTATGAATACTATGTTTTCCACACAGCTTTTTATAAATATACAATTATATAAAGCCCTCCTATGGAGGGTCACATTCTGAGGAAAGAATGTCTGAATAACAAATGCAGCTGCATGCAATCACAATCCTTCATTATCTTTCCTAAGGCCCTCCCTTAAATATTCTTCTGCCAAGATGTATGCCAAAAGAAAAAAAAATCTAGATAGCAAATTTTCATGGTTGCCTTCATCATGCTTATGAATTATCCTTATATTCTCCTGATTCATTTCATTTATGCACTTGTAGAGATATAAACATGCCCTAATAACCTTAATACAGAACAGATAGCATAGGCTTCAGTAACATCTCCAGAAGCATAGCAAGGACCTTGATTACAAGGACATATACCAATGTTACAAGTGTATCCTGAAATCACTGGTGAATGCCATTATTGCTATTGTTCTCCTTATTAGTTATATTAAATCTAGTATTGCAGAAAATGCAATGCTAGTCCAATAATCATATGTCTTATTGCACTGTGATAAAACTCGAGAGCCTTCAATACAGAGATAATCCCTTTATTAGATATTGGTAGAGCATCTAGCTTTAATCTCTAAGGATTAGCACACTTCAGTTGCTACTAAGAAGTACAGGATGAAGCTGTTTTAAATCCCAGAAACAGCATCAAACAAGGAGACAACATTAGAAAACGTAAACCCAGTATAGGGGCACAGAGGCACCACTATGAGACTACATGGAAATTATCAGTACAGCTGTTCATTTTATCACAGAGGTCATAGACTCTTGTCAGCAATTTCAGAAGCCTCTGGGGTTGTCTCTGCAGGCAAGTTGCTGTATGGCATCTGTTTAACTAGCGTTGGAAATAAAATATGATTTTTTTTCTGTTATTGTAATAGCCTTGATAGCATGCTAATTATATAGAATTCAAACTCAACAGCAATAACAACAAAAGGAAATAAAGACAGTAATTTTCTAACTGTTTGCTACTTTAACTCTGCTGAGATATGTACAGCTAAAGATTCTTTATAATAAATTTTAAATTATAAGGCTCTTCCGTTTTCTGAGAATCATATTCTTTTCATTCACTATTCCTTTCACTTATTATCCTTTTTTTTGTGGAGGTCAGTAGATAAAACAACTAACTGGTTTATAATTGAAATATTGACGTGATAATGTAGTAAAAACTCAGGGTCTTTCTCATCAAAGTAGAGAAAGATGGAACATTGCATAAGGAGTACAACTCCTGTTTCACCCTAAGTTAAAGAGAGTCTTTGTATTTAACTATCTTTTTCCAGCCAGAAATTTTACCATTATTCAACTTTCATCAGGTCCATAAATTTAGGCTCAAAGCCTAAAGCTCCTTTGACTTGAGTTTTACTGCATATGTATTTCATTTTAGGCACACTTCAGGCTCATATTTCATGTTTGACTTCCTGTTGCCTCTAAAGAGGCAACCTCTCGCAGTCTGAGGGTCACTCAGAAGCTCGTCTCATTAGCTCCAAGACTGTAATTTTGCTTTATGAGAACCATTCTATAGTCTGGCAAGTTAAATGTTACTTTTATGTTCTTGACTTCTAAATAATGTAATTATCAATATGAAGATATAGATATAAAGTAAAATCAGCTCTCAAAGCTCCCTGTGAAACTGTGCACCATCTCTGATGCTGCAATGACTAGATTTCAACTTGGATGGCAATAACATGCTTTCTGAAAAGTATCATTATTGCTGGCTTAGACTATCTGGTATACATGCAGGCTTCATTTATTCCTGTATGGATGAAACATTCAATAGTTTGTTTAAATGGATAGCCAAATAGAAATATTTGACTTCTTTTCTTTTTTTATTTTTCCTCATAACAACTGTTTATCTTTCAACGAAAAAACACATACTGAAAATATTTGAAAATAGACATCTTCATATGGAAAAGCCATGGCAGCTTTTACCTTCATAGTAAAAGTAGTTCTTATGCTTTCTGATATTACCATCCTCCACGTGACTGTCTAGGATGCATTTTGCTATAACACACCATTGCCTGCCTTTTCTGGGACTTAGAAAATCATCAAAGGCCAAGCTTGGCTGGGGAACATGACTAGAAGAGGGTACATAAGTAAATCACACTAAAACTTCTGTGACAGAAGCATTTCTAATCTAAAATATTTAAATTTGCAGTTAATGATATGAGATTTAAATGTGCATTTCTTCGACTTTTTAGTTTAAAATTTCTATGTGAGCAACTCTGTTTTGAAGAAAAATGCATTTAATCTAAACACCGATTTTCCCTAGGAAAATGTTGTTGTTTTCACTACAAAGTGTAGGTGGAGCATAAATATTTCTTCTCACATCCCTCCAAATTCCACTTTAAAGGCAAATTATTCCAAACATATTCTGTATTTTTAACCATGCTGCAACAAATCCTAAAGGACGTGACATGTCTTTGTTAGCTTCTCCACTATTCTGAGAAGGAAAGGACATGTATCTCGTCATAGTTATTTTAGATGATAGGACTTGTAATAACAAAAAGTACTCTATTATAAAGCTTAGAAAAGACTCTCCATAATGACAGTGTCCATTTTCACAAAATAGATAAAGTGTTCTTTAAGAACTTTTAAGTCAGTTTAACTGAAATAGAGAATTTTTTAAATCATTGAGAAATACTCATTTTTTTATTGAATTTGGCTATAAGAACTATTAAGGAAATTTTCAAACTAGTTTGTTATTTACTTTGATAGAGTTTGAAATTATCAGATTTTCAACTTTCAACTTATAGCCAAAGCATCAGGAAATGCTGGAGGAAGTGTTAGACCGCAAAGGTGTTGAATGAGTGAAAACATTCATTTTTTAAAAGGATTAAAATGGAAGATCTAGTAATTTATAGATCATACAAACTAGCTTCCATATCAAAATGGATATATAATAAATCATTCAATGTTAAATTTCGAAGTATTCACATATGCTTCGTGGTAAGTGAGTATGAGAATGAGTGAGCATGTGAATTCAAAATAATTTATTAAGCAAGTTACATAGTTTTCTTTTTCAACATAATTTTCACCTGCTGATGGGAGACAGCAAGTACAATATCATCAAATACCTATCAAAAGTGTTTTCAAGAAGTAATTAATTAAACAAGTGAAAGGATATCATGTGAAAAGATATCATCTACTGAGTATATATAAATCTGTTTTAGAATACAGGATGAACTTCAGGGCTTCTTGCATTTCTCTCTAGCTCTACATTTTTATCATTCTATTTATAATGAGCTTCTGTATCAAATTGTTTTCACAGAGTGGGAAACAATGACCTAAGTGTCAAATTCCTTTCACTGATTATGCTAATATAATCAGTTTGGTAACTAGTTTTGCTTTTGATAAGACAAAACACAGTCAGGAAAAAGAACATAATTTTGACCTAAAGCTGATCCTAGTTAAATGCATTTCCCAGTATTATCATTATTTATTCTGACTTTCTCTTTACATGTAATCATTTAGCTTCATGTAGATCTCAGGAATATTCATATTCCTTATATGCATTATACAGAGTGAAAAGAGGACCATACCTGATCTCCCAATAATAAATAAAATAATTATTGCAATGTTTAAGGGTTTTTTGTTGTTGTTGTTGGCTTTCCTCTTCTTCCTGTGTTAACTGACACGTATTTACTATATAATGCCTGATCACATAATCTGCTTTTTTCTCCTTGAAATATGAAGTTTTCTTTGTTTCCCAAGAGTAAGACCAACCTGCTATGTGATATCTTTTAGTGATAAAATAGGAATGACTTCCATTAAATGTTGGCCTATAAGAAGGACCTGGACTTTCCAGTTTAGTGACCAGAAAGGAATTAACAAAAGTTATTTGTGAAGTCTGGACAATGATGTGTGTGGAGGCCTGCTTCAAGGATGGCAGTGCAGTGTTCTGTCAGCAAATGGAGAGTAGCATGGGATGCCTTGTTAGTAGGTAACAAATTACAAGATTGGGTGTGCACTTGTTCCATCAGCAAGCAAAGAACAAAAGCAACTGTACAGCTGCTCTATGAGCAAGAAGCCGACTGGATAGTGTTGATATATTAGCTTGGGCACAAGAGGACTGTTGAACATTGACTACATACAGTGTTTGTGATCCAGCCGCCTGGGACTGCATAGGAGTCACTCTGTGGGATAAGTCTACCAAGAGGTGACCAAGAGGCAGCCTCCCTCTTTGGACTATGACCAACTTTTGAGACACTAAAAGCCTATACAGGAACTGGCTCAAGAGACTCTGGTAAAACAAAAGGGGAAACGCCTGCCGCCCCACCTGAGCCAAATCAAGGCACTGATCAAGGTGCAGTATGTGCAGCGGCTCATGTAGATCCACCTGCCAACTCCCTAAATCCAGGCCCTGGAGATCCTGCTCCTCGTGCATCCCCCAAATGCAGAGGTTCACCGGAGTAGTGAAGAGTTTGACACTTTTCCTTCCTACCTTCAGCTCCCCCACATTGAAAACAAACAAACCAATCAAGTCCAATGACTTGTTACTAAAGGGCAGAATGAACTATACTCAACTTATTTTGCAGAAAATCTGATTTAGGAGAAATATTAGTATATTAATTAGTATATTAATATTTGTTGATATGTCAAATAATCTTTTGTTGGCCTGTCAACTAATTTTTGTCTGCTTGTTTTTAAAATAACCCTTTAAACTCTGAGCAACTCAGAATCTGAATAGAAGTCATAATCAGGTAATAGACAGTGAATGAATTTCAGGCTTTATTCGAAATGGTACCTCCTGGGTCAGCCTGCAACTCAAAATAGAGATTATTTAGGCAAACAGGACACCCATAAATCTGTGGGGTCTTGGGATACACCCAAGAGTGCTGAGGGAACTGGTGGGGGTTATTGCTCAGCAGCTCTCCAACATCTTCAAGAGGTCCTGGAGAGTGGGGGGAGGTGCCGGAGGTCTGGAAGAAACCAACGTCACTGCAGTCTTCAAAAAAGGCAAGGAGCTGGGAAACTACAGACTGGTCAGCCTCACCTCCGTCCCTGGAAAAGTGATGTAGCAGCTCATCCTAGAGAGCATCTCTAGGCATGTGAAGGAAAAGAAGTGTAGTCAGCATGGATTCACCAAGGGGAAGTCATATTTGACCAACCTGAATCCTGAATCCCTTCTGTGATGGGATGACTGGCTGGCTGGATGAGGGGAGAGCTGTGGATGTTGTCTACCTTGACTTCAGCAAGGCTTTTGACACTGTCTCCCATAATATCCTCATAGAGAAGCTCCGGGAGAGTGGACTAGATGAGTGCATGGTGCGGTGGATCGAGGGCTGGCTGGATGGCAGAGCTCAGAGGGTGGTGATAAATGGGGCCGAGTCCAGTTGGAGGCC
>JAVCKT010096955.1:0-12304 GCA_032273925.1 Rhynchotus rufescens | reverse complement strand
AAATGCTTGACAAATATTATTAGGTAGTTAAACAAAATAAAATCCCAAATTGTATTTGAAGATTTTTTTAAAAAAAAAAAAAAGAAAAAAAAAAAAAGAAAGAAAGCCCTGTTTTGTATATCCTCTAATCTAGGCAAACATAAAACATAAAGATTACAGGCAAAAAGAGAGTATATGTAAAGGAAAATTAAACTGCTGAAGGTAGTTAAAAATCCTCACAGGCACATTGTTTTATTTATTGCAGAGGGGTGTTGTTGTTAAAGTGAGGTGGGATCGTTATGCAAGTGTACATCACTGTGGAGAGAAGGATGATGAAGTACAGAGATATGATTGCAGGAAAATGAATGAAGAAAAAATCAGATGTATTTCTGGGAGGAATAATAGTAGAAATCAGTGGGATTGCACCTGGAAACAGAAAGTCCCCTTCCTAGCTCTTCCCCTGACTTCTCTGAGCTGTGGACTTCATTTTTCAGGACTCTGTGCAAACCATAGAGTAATTCCTCTCTGATCTGTTGTCAGCCTAGGTGACAGCCTCTAGCATGTGGGAATATTCTTGATGTTAGAACTGCCCTTGAAGTTTCTAACAAAATACTTCAGGGTATAAAAAATGCACTTACTCCTTAATGACTACTGCTATGCCCTGATGCAGAAAAAAGAGGTCCTCCTAGCATATAGAAGAATCACAAGACTATCTCACCAATAAGCTCACCCATCCACAGGCTACCTCACTCTACTCATGGTTGAGGAGCTTGTGTAACACGAGGAGTCCAGACTCCTATGAACCCTTTGCTGTATGCCTCATGGAGGTGCTGGCCCACAACAGCAGAGACAGCATCTGGTAAAAGGCTGAGCACATTCTTGTAAAAAACAAGGTAGACCCTTCTGCAGTTCCAATGCCCCAAAATAGCTATTCTGAAAGACAGGAAAGCATTTTTGTGAAAAATGCTTTATCTGAACTTCTCAGAAAACTTTGGAAAAGTTTGCTCTCAAAGTTTGCTCAAAAGTTGAGAGGAAATATACTTGAAATATCAAGTTATGTTAGAATATCCAAATAATATTGTCCAGAAGTTCAAAAAAGAAAGAATGTTGATAATTCTTCTGAAAGAAGAGAATGGAGTTGGAGCAACAAGGATAGTGAACTCTTCTATGCTCTATGGATTTCAGCAATCTAATGCTTGGAGCATGAAGATAATGAAGGTAACTGTAGTAAAGTAGGAGTTTACGTCAGGGAAATCAAGTATATCATTATTAGAAGAAGGAAAAAAAAATCAATATTTTAAGGTAGAAGAAAAAGATGACTAAGGTTCAGAGCATGTTCCCTAGCATAAATCATGCTGAAATCCGAAAGAGTTAGAATGAGGGATTTTCATACTGTATCCCTACTATACTTTTTAAAGTCACTGCTTGAGGCTAATTGCAATGCTGAGAAACTGAGACATCTAGTCAACATTAAATTTTGTCTGAGTCTCATGGTAATAACTGTCTTTGGTTACCAAAGAAAAGCAACACCGAGTTTGTCGGCTGCTGCCCTGTAAAGACTGTGCTTGATCTGAAAGAAGACAGGTGCTCTATTTTCTTTTTGTAAACAGCATCTTTACTGTGATCAAGAGAAGGCAAAGAAATAAAGATGCTCCTTGTGCACTGCAGTGTCTGGAAAAAAAAAGCTGTACCTTAGGAACCAATTCTGCTTCTCATTAATAGAAGCAATGTGAACCTGTACTTTTTTTTTTTTTTTTTTAAATCTGGTTAAACTTATATTGAAACAGTCTTCCTGTTTACCTGAAACCTCCACGCTGGGAGCAAGCCTGCTGAGTGCGCTTGGGGCAGGCAGAGCAGAGACATAGTCCTGGGACAGAGGAGAGAGCTGCTGGCCCATCTCCTTGGGTGGCCTGGCCTCGCTCTGCAACAAGATGGACCCAGACAGTGCCTTGTATGACGGAGCCCTGGAACTGGCTGCCCAGAGATGTTGTAGAGTCTCCTTCTTTGGGCATCTTCAAAACCTGCCTGGATGTTACCCCATGCAACGTGCTGTAGTCATCCTACTTGAGCAGGGGGCTTGGACTAGATGATATCTAGACGTTCATTCCAACCTCAAAATATCTGTGATTTCTGTGATTCTGTGAGGAGGAGGGAGAGGAAAAGGAAGGAGAAAGAATTGGCACTAACTGGATGACATTCTAAAAAAAAAAAAGAAAAGGATGGACTGATGAATTCCCGAAGGAACCACTTTATAAGAAATGCCCTATTCTCTATCGTGTCCTTTCCCCTGCAGCCTGATATTCCCTCATGCTCCTGACAGGACATAGGAAAAGGAGGGGGAGATAAGCAGTTTGAGAGGTCCTGGCTACAAGCTCTTCAATCTCACTCAAGTCTGTTGGGAATCTTTAAGAGGCCACAGAATTAGCCATCTTCCCTTCACCAGACAGAGCGAGAGCCTTTTCCTCTTCGTGCTGCAGACCACAGCTGAACATGCACTCAACAAGGCATGAAAAAGCCCAGTGTCTGTGCAGTTACAGAGATGAGAAAGAAGTGAAAGGATTACAGCAATCAGACAAAAATCAAGGCAGATAAGTGCTGCATATCAGCTGTAAAGCTGACTACATTCATTCTGCAGCTAAGGGAAGAGTATTCTCTGCAGTACTCTGAAAGAGACATTCTCATGCACAAAATGTGTGTGAAGGGTATATGCCAGGCTCAGGATTTCCCTTTTTAATTGTAGCTAGTATTCACATCTACACAGCTCTTTCTGGAACAGAAAGAGACTTTCAGAGAATGCCTGACACTTTTTTCACTGAATGGTGTTAGGAGCAACAGCTTACATAATCCTATAGCCCCCTTTCATTCTAGCAGTGTTTAATGAAAAAAGAGATTGTTGAACAAAGCAATTTCATGTACTCTTTAACAAATGGTTCTTTCAGTATGAAGCATTAACAATAGCTGTCATCTTTGTGCAAAAAAAACACCACTTCCCAATTACTTCAATGTTTAAAGAAAACCCAAATGCAGTTGAGAGCCTCACAGGTTTTTATTTAATATTTTACTAGCTATGAAAGTTACTTTGAATTTGTGTTCAATTTTATGAGAAGTTGCTTCTTTACAGTTCCACCATTTGACACATAATTGAACAGACCTGAACCAGAACTGCACTTTCTTCTCTGCTTTCTTCTCATTTACCTGCTAGTCTTGGAGAAGAGGAGATGACGAGTAGTTGTGCAACATACATAGAAAAAGGAAACATGTGATATAAAAAATGTCATATCACTTCATTAAAATTTCTTTTTTATGCAGCAGGGAAAAGATTAATAGGACTAGTGGAGGGAAGAGCACAAAAGAAAGATAAATCAGGATTAAATTTGCTGATATTGACTTATGTTCTACATAGCATGACTAGAGGCTTCTTTAAATTCTAAATTCCCTTCCTCTTTATTCTCTGATCACATATTTTGGATCATGTGAAGAAGAAAATGAAATTGTGATTTCTAACATTTCAGTTAAAAATTGATCTAAAGAGTTGGTCTGGCCGTGTACAATGAAACTTTTTCATTCAAAAAGTGAAGTCAAGTGTGAAGTCAACTAAGTATTTTCCAGGAAATTCTTGGTTTCTTAACCATTCACAAGAAAGGGCAGATAAGCATCTGAAGAAATATTTCTTAGAAGAAAACCTTTCCCTCCTGTTGAGGAGGGCATCAGTTTTTGAGCTATGTTCATGTCTTGTTTTCCAGTCTTTCTGACATGGACCCAGAACTCAGAGGTCATGACTACAACAGTTAATTAAAAGTACCTGAGACTGTTTTCTTTCACTTAAAGCAGAGTGGCCACACCTATGGTCCATGTCAATTTTCCACCTCCATTTTTGTCTGAGGTTTAAAATTATTTTATCCTAGAAATTATTTTAACAGTTTAATGCAATAAACAATTGGGTTCTTGTGTTTGGGAATGGCACTGTTAAAATTTACAGCATATGTGTCGATGACCTCTGAGGTCCCTTCCAACCTTGGGCATTCTATGATTCTATGATTCTATGTGTAGCTTGGTGCCTGGGTTTTGCAGCAGAAAGCCTCATGATAACTGTTTTCACAGTTTTCACAGACTGATCCAGTGATTGTCAAATCTTCAAATTGATAGCATTTTTTTTTTTTTTTTTTGTGAACCAAGGGTTGATTCTTTTTTCCTCCAATAAATATCTGAAGGATATTGAGAAGTACTGAAATATCTCTACACTTTGAAGAGTCACTAGTCTTCTGGTCTCGTTGCTGATATTTGCAAAGGTTAAAGACAACTTTTTTGTTGGCAACTTTACAATTGCTCAGGTTCTGATATTGCTTAAGCAGCAAACCCATAAACAAAGTTTCAAGGCTGATAGGAGAAAGGTAGATCATGCTGTTCTCATTTACTCTTTCAGAAAAGTTTATGTAGTCCCTAAATACAATATGTATTCTCTCTAAAAGGTTTATGTGTTCATTTTGTCTTTTAAAAAGGCCTTTTTTCACAATTAATTGCTAAGCACTTGTCTGTATAATTAGAAATAAAAACATCATGCTTAAAATTGTATATATTACGTTGATGATACTTGAATGAAAATCTAATTCTCATAACCACCTTTTCTGTGTTAACAGCAGATAGTACTGACGATGAGTATTTTTTAATACAGAAAGTAATCTGTTTTCAGTCTGAAAGCACAGAAGGAGTAGACTGCTTTGTTCTAATGTACTGTGATTTGCGCAGTTAGTTTTATATTCATAGTGATACCTTAACATTTGGAATTTCAATATTCAGTTTATCTCTCTATTCACTCTAAGTAAATATTTATAGTATATGATCAGAGAAAATAATGTTAAAGTCCTGTGCAGCTCCGTTCCACATAGGAGCATCATGAATCTCTCCGTGTTTTGTCAAGTTGTCTGGTTCAAATTCATGTATAAGTGCAGTAGCTAATTTTATACCATAAGGAGTGATACCTCTCTGCATTGCTCAGAGTGAAATCAGTAGTGCAAGTAAATCTCCATTTTGTTGCCAACCAGTTTATCTGACATGCAGTTTATGATCCACTAGATGTAAATGTCTCCTTTGAAACTAATGAAGGATGAAGCGAGAGAACAAGTTATCTCACAAGATTTCCAGTTGGAATAGAAATAATCTGTCCTGTGAAATGGTGACAAGTTCACTTCTAATCTTGGTTAGAAAATTGAGGTTGGAGTAGATAGTGCTGAAAAATAATGGAGTGAAAATCTATTCTAACTTTTCAAACCATTTTCTACTTATTTCTTAACTTAGTGCTTAGGGAGTAGCAGAGTTATTCAGTCAGTTTCATATTATCAGAGAAGCCCCATGTGCCAGGCTCTGCTATGAAATATTTCCCATGTTAAAGAGAAATTCTGGCTATTACTACATGTGTAATATAGTTTAGTGTTGTGTGCTGGGACTTTTGGAGATTTAAATCTGAGGGAATCTTAACTTCTTCAGAACAGCTTTACAACTGTGTTTTCTTACAGCATTACTTTTCTGACAGTATTTGATTAAAATAAAATGAACACATAAAAAAATGGCCCGTAGTTTTCTATACTGCTCATCTTTGTAAAAGGAGGTATCGTAGATCTTCAAAGAAAGTCTGCAAAAATAAACATCAAGATAGCCTTGATCTCTCCCCAAAGGATAAGAAAAAGGTTTGGAAGTCCTTTAATGTTCATATGCCTAAGAATAGTGACCTGGGTTGAAACTCTAAAAAAGAAACAGATGATAGACATGAGAAATATTGTGAAGATGAATCCCACAGCCTCAGGTATTTCCCAAGAACAGATTATAAATTCTATGTATTTTTTTACAAAATCTGACCTAGTTTTAAGAGGATGTGGTGAAAGTCAATACAGTCAGTGACCTTAAAGCTGATATATTAAAATGCTTTGGAAAGGTCTAATTATTAAAAAGGTCAAGGGATAAAATTTTCATTCTAATTCTGTTATTTCCAGCAGGCAATGGAATTGAAGGCAAAGGAATTGAACATAGGTATTAATATTCCTCAATGACTTTCAATAAATGCTTGATGCTTACTTTGTTGGGTCAACATTAGTAGGATTTATATTCTTTTCAATAAAGTCTAAAATTTAAAGTCTAAAATAAAGTCTAAAATTTAAAGTCTAAAATTTAACAACCTTGAAACAGGAAGACTTAATGAAGCACTTGCCTAAAATTAAAAGTGGGAAAGCATTTAAAGGGAGAATCAAAACTGTTTCCAATATTCATTCAAATTCACAGACACAAGTAAAATAAGAATTATTAACATATTATGTGAAGCTATGATTAAAATAATACAATTCTAAATTCTAAATTGAAATACATTTCTAAAAGTAATATATTAAGATAATCAATTTTAATTCCAAACATTTTCTATGAAGAAAAATTTAATAGTAGAACATACTGTATAGGAAAAAGTTCAAAAGCCTCCATGACATTTTATAATTTTAAATAAATATTGTTTGAATTCAACATATTTTTTTTTTACTGAAAACAGATTTAAAATCATTTCAAATATTTGAAACATGGAATTTCCAATAGAAAAAAATATTTTTCTATCAGAAAATCTGATGAAGATTCTCTTCATTAGAAAAATCTGTTAAACTTATTTTTGAGTGTTGCAAAATAAATTTATCTAGTCAGTAATATCAATCTTTTACTGCATCTTTTGATGTCAAGTATAATTGAAATAAAAATGTCTCAGCCTTTGGCATAACTGCACTGGGCTTTGATTTGTTATGCTGTACAGGCTTTCTTATTCACCTCTCCTTCCATTACACTTTATCTCAGGTTAAATATAGGTTTTACCAAGACTATACGGTTCTTTGTAAAGTCTTAATCTCAAGGTGATTCAATGGCAAAGGAGATATGTTGTTCTGTCATAGTATTTTACACTGAAATATTTCAACTGATATTGTTGAAAGTAAGGACAGATTTAGCTGTAGCTTCGCTCAACTGTCATGATTTTTTTTCCTTTTCAAAAATTCCTCAATTCCTTCATCAGTATGAGCTCTTCTGATGCTGAGTTCCACCAAAATGTTGACATCTTTTTTCTTAAAACATATACTATTTTTTTTTTTTTTTGTCATGGGTCTGTTTTTTTAACAACAGCTTCCTAATCTCAATAGAGATATTCTCCACAGTGTCTGTTTCTTTCTCCATTGGTGACTATCACCAGCATTCAAAATGAATGCATGTGTGTTTGATAGAATGTCCCTGAGTATGATTCAAAAGGAGGGAAGAATATGAGAGCCAATATGAATATTGTCTATACAAGTTTTATGTCAGGATAAATTCACAGACAACGATATAAATTAATTTAGAAAAAGAAAAAACAAAATGCATAGAGTTTCCAGTGTTCTTGAGAATTTGTATTTAACCAATTAAATATGTATTTAACCAAGATAAGTGCAAAGTATGTGCAAAAGCAGAATTTCTGTTGTTCTATATAAATTTTAAAGACAATATGGTTCAGAATACTCAGATCCTTCCCAAAAAGCAAGTTTTCATTGGGTTGCGTAATAGATACTCTTTTTGTTTTCTTTTTAAAACTCTGTTACTGAGAAGGTATTCATAGTAGCAGTTAAAGAACTGATGTGCATTTCTCTAGACTTAAAGGAATTCTTTTGAATCATTATAATCCTACACAGCTGTATTTGACTTCAGACTGTAATTTGTCTCGACGTCTAACTTGCAGCTCAAGTCTCTTTCTATAGTAGAAATACATTAGCTTCAACTTCATGACTGAAAACACTGTTAAAAATAAAAGTATTTTATATATGTAACCAATAACTGTCATGTTGCCTACAGTTCTCAGGCATTAAAGGAAGAATTTTTAAGAAACTTTTATCATATCAATTTAAAAGTGGAAAAAAATAGATTAGGACTTTACATATGATGTCCATTTTAACCATCTGCTACTAATTTTCAGTGTCTTGAAAGTGTTTTTGCAAAATCACTTTAATTTAATAGACCTTTTGCTTATAAATACAAATTTTTTGCTTTCAGATATCAACATGGCAGGAGAACCAAAACCATACAGACCAAAACCTGGCAACAAGCGACCACTATCAGCACTTTACAGGTAAGTGGGAATTCACCTAAACTTACAACAACTACTTTTTTACATTAGGCAAATTATTTAGCCTGAAATGTTTGTGTTCAAATGTATCTACAAATGCCACTGCATACCACATGAGCTAGACAAACTAAATCTTCCTTATTGGTGAAGCAATATATGTGCAATGTAATATAGCCAGAGATTTCAAGGTATTGTGCACACCAAAACTTTTAGAACATGAGCAAATAGCCCAAAATTACAGAATTTGATGCCATGTGTAAGTGTTAACTAATTCCAGACAAAAGTATTCTAACTTCCAGATATTAAAACTGTCTTTGAGGTGTCTTAACAAACTAACTGACATGAACTAGTAATGGTCAAAGCAAATAAAATTTCTGTCTAATCTTTGGATACAGTTGCCACAATATACAAATAAAGCACCATTTTTGGTTGGAAATAAACATCAGAATTTCTGCTTCCTGTTAAAAAAAATATAGAATATTTAAATGATAAAATAGATATTCAGAAGAAAAAATAAAGTGCTGACAGTGTTTGATACTCCTTTAGCATAAAGTATCAGAGCCTAATCACCTTTTATTTGCACAAGTTTTTCTCTAAGGACACTAATGTCACTGGAATTGTACTTAGTGAATGGCAGATTCTCTTAGACCAGACTCAAGTGACAAGTCCAGAGCTAAATTTTAATTTAGAAACCTATTGCATTTAACCGTTGCTTCTGAATTTGATTTATTTGATTACACATGGAAATTTTATTTTCCCTTCATCTTCCCTCTGCTTTTTTGGTATTGAATGTTGAAGTGAAGGAGAAAAAAATAATTTTATAGCCATAGAAAAACAGGGTATTTAAAAAATTGGAAGTGAATTAAATGTGAAATTATAATTGTAATTTACTAAAACTACTGTCAAAAAAGAATGGTGAAGTGCTCATTACTGTCTCCTTTTCTGAATCTAGAATCTCTCTTTCTATATATATATATATGTATTTGAGTGCTGTTTCTGTTTAAAAGCTTCATGCTTTAGTGCCTGACTTGTTCTTATGAATTTGTATTTAGTGAAATATATTTGATGAAATAAGTCATAATTTTAGAAATACAGAACTAGTCAGAACTGTTTTCTTACTGATTTACATGCAAAAAATGAGAATTAGGAAGACAGGACTTCTTCCTCAGGTGTTCAGGATGGCACTAACAGTGTCTTTTCTCATTCCAAGATATCATTTTTTACATAGCTTGTACAAATCTAAAATGCTATTTGTTTGTCAAAAATAATCAAAGTTAATGGAACATGCCAAACTTCTAGGGGGACTGGCAGGCAGACACAAATTCATGTGTTTTTTGCTAAGTACACATTATCTCTCTTAAAAACACCACAGAATTTTATGTTCCATATCTATGCAAGGAGTTAGAGCTGATTTCTACTGTGGCTTAAATGTGGATAAGCTGGAGCTGAGAAGGATAAATCAGCAGTGTAATGTTGAGCAAGACATCTTTAAGCAAGCTCTAGTCTGAAAGAATTAGAGCCCAATTTATTTTGAGCAAAATACTAAGTTGAGCCATATGATGTTTCACAGCATCGACCTGAGCATCTCTACAAATTACTCCTTTGAACGTTTCCTGTTATCGCCAGAGCATTTTGGTAAAACTTAGGAATTTACTTCTAGTCCTCAGCGGAAGTTAAATAGGACTTGACAGAGGCTGTTATTCCTTGTCCCACTCTCTCAAATTTTCCTATCTATCTCAATCACTGTTTCAGCTTTCAAAGCTGAATCTTTTCAGTTCATTTCAGATATAATTCATGTTCCATTTGGACAGTATGAAGCTTACAATGCCTCTTACACCAAGCTCTGTCAAGGTGGGTGGGGAGGAAGAAGATGTGGTCTCTCTTTTTTTCTTTTTTCTTTTTTTTTTTTAACAAAAATGACTTGATAATTATTATTAAGAGAACGTTTATAAATGGAAATTCAAGAATGACATCTCACAATGAGGTGCCGAGCTGCATCTTAGATCAGATTAGAACATCGGTGATTTGTTAGTAATGAGAAGATTTAGCATATAGTTATTCAAGTTATAGGTTTATAATTTTTGATGAAGATGCCCTATTTTATCTTATTCACAACTGCAACCTTTATAATTCTATAGTTACTACTGACAGCCCTGAGATTAGTGTTCCTATATCAGAATTTCAAAAGATTTCTGAAGGTATTCTGTAGGTTTTGTTTGTTTGTTTCTCTTCCATTTATATCTGCTCTCATTCTGTTGAAATTCTGCTCACATATGTTTGTTCTGCATTCAAGAAACAAAGACTTGTTGAATCTCTCTGAATTAAGATTAAAAATAAAAAAAATCTTTTTTTTTTTTGTCCGTAGTACAGACTATTTCTCCAGAAGATCATGAGAGGTTGTTTTATTTGATTCTTTTTGGTTTTGTTTTTTAAGGAATTAACAGAAGGCTTCACCTGATAGTAATGGAAAATTTTAATTACCCGATGTCTACTAGCAGAATAATATTTCAGTAAATAGGTGTCTCATAAAGGTCTTAGCAGTGCTGAGAACATATTCAGAATTTCAGAATAGAATATTCAGTAGAATAAAGGAATAATATGGCAGCATCAGGTGTTTTTTTAGCAACTTGAAAAAAAGAAAAGAAATTGCATAAAATGTGGAAACAAAACCAAATGAGTAAAGGTGAAGAGCAGAGTCATCTAACAGGAAATCAAAAAGCTTAAGTCAAATAACTAGTATAAGTAGATAGATAGATAGATAGATAGATAGATAGATAGATAGATAGATACATGTGCACAATAGTATATACATATGTATGTTAACCTAGTTCAGGTTCAGGTTCATTGAACAAGAACTAAAAAGGTGCTTAGAGACTTAAGGTAGTGTCTAAGAATATATTTAAATATAATTGTTCTTTCCAGTAGTATTGTTCCTCATTTGCTTCGTTGTTCAGTATGTGAGGGGAAATCTCTTTTGCAGGAAGTCCAAAATTGTTGTGAATTTCCATTTTTTAGCACATTGTTTATGAAGAAAACCAAAAGCCTGACAAATTTTCATCTCATAATTATTTTACACATTTTTATTTGCCTGTAGCCTCAAGCAGAAATTAAGTTTGATGACTAATCTGCATATTTTTGAAATACAAAGTGCAGATTAAAAGTGCTGACATAAATGTGTTAAAGCAGTGCTTGGAAGCACTGTTGTGGTAAAATGAAGAATCACTCTATATCTTTTTAATTTACTGCTGTTTTGATCAGTATTTTGATAAAACAATTCTGTCAGCAGATGGAAGTCCATTTACTTTTCTTTTTCCTATAGATACGTGTTCCAATACACTAAAGCAGAATCAACCAGAAATAATTTGGTGGGCTGCAATTATGTTTCTCTAGATCATATACAATTTTTTAAACTATTTATTGTTCAATTCACTGTCTTGCTATATAAGGCATTGAACATATATGGTTTAAAGGCTTCTTCTCACCTATGAAGGTCTTTACTGTGATTATTAAAATAGGACAGTGTTCTCATTAACATATCTTCATTGTGGAGGTTGCTTAAGGCTAAAGCAACACAAGTCAGTGCATGGACTCTGATGGAGCAGAGCAGTTGTGCACTCACCACTTACCGCTTGCCTTCTTTCAGGGACACTGAGCACTGTGTACAGCTACATGGCCCATCACTGGAGGGGTGTCTGTAATTCTTTCAGATTTCAGTTGTATTGAATGCATCATTTTTCAAGTGTAATAATTTATTAGAATTAAGAGATTTCAACAAAGCCAAATATATAGAATATCTATAGGAAATTGAACTGAAAATATATATAAAGATATGAATTATTATATTTTTATACATATATAAACTCTATAGTTTAATCATGGGTGCCTGATATATCGTGATATATCGACCACTCTTTCTCCTCATAGGCCAACCGTCTGATGTCATTTCTCCACGGTTCTGTAGCAAATAGGTGCATGGCTCTCGTGCCTAACTCCATGTTAGCTCTTGTGGAGCCGCCCCAGAGCAAACTCCTCTTCTGCGGGATGCACCATTCCGAGTCCCATGCTTGCCTGTCAGGCTGTCAGCTTTGTGGTCTGATTAGAGCCTCAGTACAACACATTAGTATTAAACAAAAATACCAAGTATAAACCAAAAATACCAAGTAGAGCACAAGGAGTCAAATCCTGTGCTGTGTTAACAAAACTGCCTATGGA
>JAVCKT010096953.1:0-12305 GCA_032273925.1 Rhynchotus rufescens | reverse complement strand
AAAATAGCCCGAATTTTCTTTTCCTTTTCTTTTTCTCTTTTTTCTTTTTTTTTCTTTCCTCATTTTTATGTTTTTTTTTCTGTTTTCTTCCCCCCCTTTTTTTTTCCTTTCAGATGATTTACAGACTTCCCTTCTATGTTTATTTAAAGTAAAAATGAACATCAGTGCAGCCATAGCGAGCCCAAGCACATGCAATACAGAGGGCAGAGATAGGACTGCACAAGTGCCCTCTTCTTGCTTTGGCTTGGGCATTACCTAATAAGAGCATTTGGGAAACAAGCCAGCCAGGGGCTACCTGGAACATCCCAGCAAGTGTCTTTTCAAAGTGTCACTTTTCATAAGTGTCTTATGAAAAGATTGGTATTGGTATTTTCTTATGGTATTGGTATTTTCTTATGGTAAAGACACTAGCGTAGCACCTTTGCACCCATTTGTCACTCAGTAGGACTTGGTGTCCACAAACATCTCCGAGCTTCAGAAGCTGGCCCCTTTTCTCCCCACATCCTTCCCTCTTACCTCCCGAAGACAGATGCTAAGGACTCAGAGTGGGCTTCTTGAGAGAAATGCTGTCTTTTATCAGAATAAAAGAAACAGGTACACCCCAGTGAAGTCTTTTAGATTGGAAAACTTAGTTTATTTTTCAGTTGTATGTGATGAGTTATTACAACGGTAATTACATATTATTGCCTGCCATTTTAGACCCTGATGGCTGGAACAAAACCCCAGCACAGACTCTGGAGACCTGCAAACCCTTCGCGACAAGGCAATCCTGAGCTGATACCGCTAGCCGGGGAACTGGCACGTTCCCGTTCCTTCCAGACCTAAGAAAGAGGCACGTCCATTTCACATCTGGCATCAGAAAAGTGCAAAAAAGGAAGGAACCCCTTCCCCTTCACTTGGGATTAATCATCGGTTCTTCATTGTAAACAGCCATATCATACACCCCCTTTCACAGGAAGATTAAAATGGGTCAAACCAAGGTGCTCCACATCCAGGGCATGTTAGAGGAGCAAAGTATTGATATGAAAGCCAACTAATTTAAAACGGAAAGGGCGTGTTTCCTAAGACTTGCACAACTCCTCATCACCCCATTTACCACCTGCGAGAGCCCTTTGGATGACAGGTGGAGGTGGTTAATTTTTCTAGCCGAAGGGCACCTACGCGCCCACACATAAATCATACAGGTGACCTGATAATGTCTGTTGTGTGCAATAGTCTTCTCTGTTTAAAGTTCCCAACTTGTCTTAGGGGAATAAAAAATAAAATCACCACAAGGTACATATTCAACTGTTTTATTTAATGACTACTATTAATGGCAAATACACGAGCATCTTGTCTCCACTTTTACCTGTTAAAGTGTAAAGAGATTTTTCAATAGGAGGTTGCAATTTTGATCTTGAAAAATTTTACCTTTTTTAAGGATAATTTGTTTGGTTACTTTAAGAGTAATTCCATTTACATCTGCAAATTTTACTTCAGACAGCAGTCTCAATTTTTTTTCAACAAGCAAAAGTCTGAAATATCTTGTACCTTTATTTTCCTACAAATTATATACATATTAAAAATTCTGAAAAAAAGGCATGTGTACCAAAAACTATGCATGTATTCCTTCTAGGAACAAACTGAGTTTAATCTTTACTTAAAGACTTATCTACAGGGTTGAAAGATGGTCAAAACTCCTACACAACATCTAATACACTTGACATTTTCATGGTCTTATATTCTTTTTTCCAACTAAAAAAGTGTCATTTAAAAAAAGTTATTTATTTCAAGTATCACACAAATGGAAACTTTAAGCATAAAATTATATTTGTTTTGATAAAACCCATTCTTGACAACTGAAAAGTACAGTTCAATAAAACTAAATTTGACACAGCAAACATATAATTGACAAGCACGTACTTTTAACTCAAAATCTCAATAAAGTACAATAAATTATTTCCCAAAAATAGAATTTAATTTTCTCAATGTGAAAATAAAACAAAAACACAACTTATTATAGTCTGAGATTGTAATAGTTTCCTCTTTCAGTTTACAAACATTTTGCTCTAAAATACCACATACATTTTTGGAACTGAATTCCCCAATGAATGCAGCCACACGGGAGGGAAAAGAAGAAAAAAAAAAAAGGAAAAAAAAGGAAAAGCTTCCCCTATTTGGTTTGCAATCATCTCTTTGAGGAATAAAATCATTTTCCTATATTTTTATTTACAAATATTATTTACTTCTTGTTTTCTTGTGATAGTCCTGTGAAATATCCATTTACCTACGAGAGTAAGGCAAGGCTCTATAGTAACAACTGCTTGTTAAAAACAGTAGAGGGAGCTCAAATTAAATTATATTAAAGTATTATGTAATATGATAGATTTTGATCAGAAAGGTACATTTTAAATATTTAGTAGACATTTTGGTATTTAACTTGAGGTCACAGATTAACTCTCTGATGGGCTGATGACAGTAACAGCATAACTAAAGAGTAAGGAGAGGTAAAAAACCTTTATTCACATTTCAATTTGAGCAGATTAGCCTGTATTCCCTTCTCACCCACGACTGCAGCCCCTCCATCGGTCACTGTGTGACTCTCACAGTCACCAGGAGTTTCCTTCCCAATTTGCCTCATTTCCTCTACCTGTCAGGCAGGGGCAGGTATCTCTGTGGCATCAGTGTCTCTCATGGGAAGCAAAATTTCACTAGTTGCTCCCAACCCTTGCTATACAGACAAAGCACACACATACCACCTGCAAAGTTTTGAATCCCTGAGGCAGCTTCAAATATTTTTAAGAGCAAACTGGCTTACACCTCTATGTCCATTTTCAAAAAATCTAGCAAAGTTAACTCGGAGTCCACTTTTGTCCACCCTACTTCCACCTACACTGAAGACTCGGACAGGTATTCTGTGCTAAGGGCTTTCTGTGCTGCTTCTCAGATAATAAACACCATGTAAATTCAAAAAAGTTTATGTTTGTCTCTTCACTACCATTCTTTTTTATCATGTCCCTCAAAATGGGAGGTGCTTATATTTGTGCATATTCATAGCTATGCAACATATCTTGAGTGATTCACAGTCTGCATTGGATTGGACATGATACAAAAGAATCCTTCAGGTAAAGAAGTTTGTATCAAACAAGATATATGATTTTTTTTATGTGAAATAAATAGTTTCAATTTCTAACCAATGTGCTCAAAATTTAGTATAATGGAACTAGGAAATCACAGCTATGGACAGTGTCAAACAGGATGTGGAGGATTGTACTGTTAGAGAGGACTGAGATAAAGCATAAGATCTCTTCAAATAGCTAGCATGTATGTTTGGACATGAGGCTACCAGCTTAGAGAATGTTAAATGTAAAAAATACTTATATATTGGCAAGAGCAGAACCTACAAAAGTGAAACACAAGGAAGTGTGTTTGAATTTTATACAAAGAAGATGAAGCCAATGGAAAAAAAAAAGATTTAAGAAAACATGAAATGCCAATTTAAATACACATAACAAACCCCACCAAGTAAAAATCCATGGACGAGATAAGTAAGAACTCTGAAAGAAAGTGTCCCAT
Source organism: Rhynchotus rufescens (assembly GCA_032273925.1). Classification (NCBI taxonomy): domain Eukaryota; kingdom Metazoa; phylum Chordata; class Aves; order Tinamiformes; family Tinamidae; genus Rhynchotus; species Rhynchotus rufescens. The sequence goes on along the minus strand of JAVCKT010096953.1, from coordinate 8,750 downwards.
GAAAGTCTAACAGGGCATACGATATTTACTTGCCCTATTAAACTGTAACACTTAAATATATGCTTATGCTCTCAGAGCTTAAATCTCCTGTAGAATACAGAATTTATTAAGCAGAAGAAACAAAAAAAACAGTATGCAAGCAATCACAGTGAGAAATACACTTCAATATAATGATAAATAGTACTCTGCTATAAAATAACCTTTTCATTACTTTCCTGGCTTCTTTGATTGCACTGGACTTTTCTCTTTCTGTTTAGCAGCTTTCTCTTGTTTCAGCTGTAACAAACAAAGATATATCAATGGTTCAAGCATTAATTTGTAAGTAGACAACAACACAATATTGACCACTAATAAGCAGTCACAAATTAACCAGAGAGATGAATGGAATGGAATGGAATGGAATGGAATGGAATGGAATGGAGAGCCTTCTTAGCTCGGTCCAGCAGTGCTTACTTCCGTATCACGTCAAAAAGAAGCAGCTCCCTAACTCTGCAGTTCCTCCCTTATCCAAACCAGAGCTGCTTTTATTTCTGGCAACGTCAATTTAGCAATTTACGTAGCCCTGAAGGCCCAAGTGCCTCACAACCATCATGATTTCATCTTCAGAATACTTGAGAAGCAAGAGTTGTTCTCAAGTATCATTCTGTAATTCAACAAAATACTACTTACAGCAACTGTATGAAAAGGATGTGTACCATAAGGCATCTTGTACCTACCAAATATGCAAAGAATTTTTTTTTTTCTTTCTTTTGCTGTAAAAGTATCAGAAGGAAGTAAGGCTCCCATTCTGATTTGGAGACCTACAGGTGAGCACACTGCTCAGCAATCCTGTTGGTCCATTGGTCCACACAGCAAAATTTAAAAGTTTTCCCATGTTTGGAGGCTTGATGTCAGTATCTGAAATTCCTACCTTTTCTAAAGAAAATAAAATCTTTGAGGAAAAAAAAGCAATTTGCATTTAATAGTAATGCTCCCACACACACAGTACTAAAAACTGATACTTTTATCTGCAACCTCTTGTCACTTTAAGCTTTTATAAGCCAGGTAGTTATGCAATATTGCCTTGCAAAAAAATTAATAGTGAAGATATGCTTCCAGCTGACATGGTGGAGCTAAGGACAATGTGGTGAAAGAAGAGGTATTTCAGCATCTAAATAATGTTATATGATATGGCATTTACTCAGTAGAATCAAGGGAATGGAGCAGTCACTTCTGAGGCAGTGATCCTGACCATCTGAAAAAGATGCACCAAATTTAACCCAACTACATAGATATTCCTAAGCAAAAGAGTATGAGGAAGTTTTGTGTATGAGGGTAACAAACATAAACATTAAAAGGGATTTTTGTGAGTCTTGGTGACTTAGTAAAATATTCTTTTTTATTCTCTAATGGAAATTTAACTCAATCAAATCTGCCGAGATAAGACAAATATCATTCCAGACATGACGGCCTCTTAAATACTACAGTACCATGAAATCGTATTGCAAGGCTCATTTTAAAAAGCTAGTCTTAATACAATGCATTTATGGGCCACTTCCTTCATGTGTTTATCTTTCTTAGCCACACAATAAATCATCAAGTAAGAAATGGAATGACTTGCCCTTTCCTGATACCGTCTCTCAAAATAAGCCATGTCGTCTTCTTCTGAACGCCCTTTGTGAGAAACCTGCATTGTAGCATTAGAAGCACCTAAAGGAAAGAGCATTTTTATGAATGCTCTTCACATTAATTTGTGACATTTCACATTTCACATTTGGAAAAACACATTTAAAAATGAGATGCAGTAAAAAACATCATAAGTAATAAAACCTATTAAGCAGGACAGAAGAGTACAGAGTTGTAGTTAATATAAAAAGCTTTGGGGGAGCTCATCAGTAATGTTAACTGATAAATATTTATACTAAATAAGGGATATAAAATGAAACAAATATAACTGATGCCTAATTCCATGCTGAAGAGACATTCTGGCAGAGGCAGTCTCACAGGTTTATATTAAATGTGTGTGCGAGTGCACATGTATGTGCAAGTGCGTGTGTATAGGTGTAGATATGCACTATGGATTTAGATATGTTAAGCTCTTAGTAGGAATAAAAATATTTTAAAATTGATTCAATAAAGGAGTGATACTATTGATAAGGACAATATTAAATGCAAGGGAAAAATAACTAAAATGCTATTCATAAAATCACGAGCAGTAATAATAATAGAGTTATTTTAAGTACTTGAAGTGCAGAAATGTTGTACTAACATTTTAGATAACTAGGCTTCAATATTTGTTTTAATTTTCAACTTGATTTTACTCTTAAACATTATACTGACTGTAATAAAACCGTACTAATACATCACCTGCTATTGCTGAGCTGGTTTGAGCAGAAGTAGAAGGTCCTTGAAACGCTTTTAGAAAGGGATGATCCATGGCGGTAACAGGAGATTCTAAAAATTCAGTGGAAGGAGCCCCTGTTACAAAAATAATTGAAAGCAATAATTAGCTTCACAAGATGTGTCAAAAACATAGTGCGATGTGGTCAAAATGTGACTAAACAAATCAACAGCCCTGAGTGGAGGTATAATTCAACTTTAACTCAAAAATTTAAAAAGAAGAAAAACACTTCAGAGGATGGCTTCAACATAAATGAAAAAAAAAATGTTTCTTTAATTACAACTGCTACAATATAGTTTCTGTATTTCAGGCAGAGCAAGGAAATCACATGGCAATCGTAAATAAAACAGTGTTTGAGGATAAAGTTAGTACGTTATTACATGACACAGAACCAGACAGTACCATATCAAGACACACTAACGTGGGTGATCTACAAATCACCTTTTTTCTTTTTGTATGCTTAACAGTTATTAACTGAGGGTTTATTTAAGAAATCATTTTCAATTTCATCTGAAATATGCCTTACACTGGAAGGCAGAATCATGTATCATTTTCTGGATGGCAAACTTGAAGTGAATAACGAGCAAATTGGAACAATATAACAAGATCTAATTCCTATGGGAAGCAATTTATTGAATGTGATTATTCCCTGCAAAAACTTTCGCCCAATATTGTGACCTGTAAAAATGCAGTCAGTAAAGTTTGCAGATAGAATACAAAATGGTTGAATGGCAAACAAAACTGGTGTATCAATTAAACAGAACAGTCTGGATTATTTGGTAGATAAGCACTTTTAGACAACATACATTTTAGTATATGTTATTGCAGATTTCAGCATCTAAGAATAAACTACATGAATTGTACTTAAATGGAAAATGGAAATCTATGAATTCTGAAAAATAATGTGCGAACTGTATAATCAAGGAAATCTCAAGGTAGTATTAGGGTTAAAGGACTAATGTAGGTATAAAATGGATACATAAGAGTGAAAAAGAAATCAAGTTCTTTCTAGAAGACGTGCTAGAGTACAACCAAAAGCTACTAGGCCTAACAGAATTATCAGCAAAAAGCGTTTTTTGAAGTATTTGCTCCAGGAAGTTGGACACAGTCACAGTGATCTCTTCAGACCTCAGGATCTCCGAAAATAAAAGCAAAGTCTGTGTGTTTAAGTCCTATTCCTCTTCATGCAATTTATCTTCCAACTTTTAGGGCCTGTGTAGGATTTTTACTTTTCAAAAATACCTGCTCTGAGAATTGAAATTTCAACTCGGATCAAGTGCACTTACCAATTCCACTGTCATCAAGTCTCATATAGCCTTCTGCTAGAGAACTAAAGCCAGTGAGGCCCCCCATAGCAGCGTAAGGGACATCCTGCCCCACAGGCCGTCCTTGGGCTAACCGCTCTTCTTTGGTTTCCACTACTGTTTCATGAGCGTATGCTGGCTGCCCACATCCACAGGTAAAGCAGCTATGAAATCCTGAGCACTTGGAGCCTAATGAAAACATAAATAGGTATTATGAATGAGAGGATAACAGAAGATATATTTCACAGCTGACAGAAGTCATTTCTCCAAATTGACAGCATCAGGAACTACCAAGTTTCTTCAATGCAAGAGCATCCAGCCAGGCTTCCTGTTTGGAAACTCGTATGTGACTCTGGCAAGGCCATCAGCAGTCATTGCAGCAGCCTTGTAGAGTCCTTTTCATCATTTCATCTTTTACACAATATGAAAATGCCTTGTAAGACAGCAGAAAGGACGAATGTGAGGTTTTGATCATGGGAATCACAAATCTGAATTCTGCCCTTGGAGTCAATCCACGGGCAGGGCCAGTATTGCACTGGTTGTGCATTCTGTTCTCATGTTTGGTCCAGGGAAATCAGCAAGGAAGAAGGCATTTGACCAACTACGTATGAGTAAAATCCACTGCTTTGGTGGCTGACAGCAAGAGTTATCAGTCACCTTCCATGCCCAGTTACTCCAGTTACTTTGCAAATGGACAGAAAATCAGGTAAGTCACAGCAGCACACAGTACCTCGAGAGTAACCAGCATGAGGACTGCTGAATCTGGGAATCTGAATGGTTTTGTGGATCGGCCACGAGGTCTGACCCTTCAAAACTGCAAATTATTCTGCAAAGTTTGACATACGGATTCAACACAACTCAGAAAAAGAAAGTACTTTCCTTGCAGTTAGTATTAATTTTGCCTTCTCTTTAAAGCAAGAGTACTAATCTACCTTGAAATACAATGAGAAAGAGGAAGATACAAAACCAAAGTATTTATTTGCATTCTGCTTGAACCTGGAAACCCTGTAACATTCAAAATTTCTCTTATTATTCAGTGATACTACCTCCTCTCATCTTTTGCTGATTTCCATCACATAAAAACTCTAAACATGTCTGAAATTATTATCTAGTCTCACTCACAGTGATGCTGGCAAGTCAGAGGGCATCTCTGCAGGTATCTGCTCCAGCTCCGTGATAGAAGGAGAACAAAATTAGGGTGTGATGCAAAGGGTCCTCCCGTCAAGTTCAGTGCATCCCCAAGGAGGGGATCCTCCCACCTTTCCACAGCCTCTCCAAGCAGCCTGTTCCTACACCTGACTTGCCTTGAGCGCTTCTTTCTCAGTGTTTAATCACAATTTCCTATGTTGCAAGTTGCATCTGTTACTGTCAGTAACACCCTTCTCTTTCCCTCCACTCACCCGAAGATCAAATACATTCGTACCTGTCACAGGGTAGAGAAGTCAAGCTGCCAGAATCCTGTCAACATTATCTCCAAAACTCTACAGCAGGTGCTAATGCTGCATAGCAAAACATGCTTCTAACCCCCATTTACAAACAAATCACATAATTTAGATATCAATCTTAAAAATCAGAAAAAAAAGAAAGATCCTGGTAGTAAACACAGACCGTGCTAACAGCAAAATAGGTTTAACACAGCAGACATCAGAGCCCTACTGGGGCAATGGGGTCAATAGATTATTTTGGGGTTGGGGGAGGAGGAAGGAACCAAACACAACCCTCCCTCTCTATTCAGATATATAATACAGTACATACAACATATATACAGCCAAACTGCAACATCACATCAATTACAGAAAGATTACACCTCTAATTTGCTTACTGCATTAGGCTTAAACAACACTGACTTAGACTAACACACGTAGACTAAAATGATAGAATTCCGGAAATAAGTCGTGGCACTCCTTAATGTAACCTTTGTGTCCCTCAGAAGTGTCAGGTATTTTGATAAACAATAGAAAAAAAATCTAAATCTAAAAATCACACATAATGTAAAAGATTACTAAAAACACTCTGTTCTAACGGTTCAGTTTGAATCATCCAATTGCACATTTAAAAGTCTCTTACACATTACTTAGAGCAAATTCTTCAAAAGCTGACACATTTTATGTACTATTCTGGTGAACGATATTCTCTTTTCATCCAACAAAAGTTGTTTATTTCTCTGTACAGATTAAATAGACTTCAAGAAAAAAACTACTAACAGTGCAGAGCTCTAACGGGAAAGTCTTCAGCTTATGCAATTCGAAGTTTCAAAGAAAAGTAGCTTTATGTAATACTTAATTTCTATGGTTAATAATTACTGCTGTTTCAGTACAATAACCTTAACCAACTGAAGCAAAAAGCTTTCTCTTAATTCAAAGCAGCATTTTTTCCTTCAACCCTTTGCATTTCCAGACACACAACCTGTAGGTTTGGGATCTCTTTTCTTTTCAGAGTGACCACAATAGCACTATTTGGGAACAGAGTATTGTTTCCTATTGAGCTGAGAAAAGATAGACAAATATGTTAATATTAGATGCAATGAGGCAATAGAGGAATGGAGATAATCACCTTTCTCTCTCAAACTACCAAGTTCAAGTAGAAAAATCATGTGTATGCAGCAATGGAAGTGACAAACTAGTAACAGGGTGTCTTCATGCTGCCTAACTTCAGGTGGCTGGTCTCCATATGTTCCCAATCTCATCAATGAGGAAACTTATGCTCTTTCGAAGAATCTGGGCAAACTAAGGACAGTCTTCTAAACCACGCTGAGCAACAGGTCATGTCTTCCTTCCCATTTCTCAACCTTCCATAAGAGCCAAAATATACATCAGTGACAAGTGCAGCCCATGCCAGCACTCTGGGCAGAACGCAGACCCTTAAATGCAAACCCTAAAACCTTATTCCTGTTAAATTTACTGCAGAGAAGGCTGCAACCACATATGCAACTTACAGGAGTTACATGAAAATCCAGGGGCTGCACTGTGCTGATCAGCAAAATGTTTGCACCGGCACCGAATGGGCTGCGTGCCGTTCAGAGGAACATAGTGATAGGACTGGCACTGGCAGCGGCTGACCCTACAGGGCACGCAAATGGGACGATCCTTTGGAATCTCTTCATAGTCAGTTTTGTGTTGCTTGTATCTAAAATAGACAAAAATAATGGCATTTATAGCTTTGTTAGTATTTATCCAAGATTTAATAAAAGCTTGTAATTTAGTTTACGTGTTATGTGTTGAAGTACCTTTAAATATCTTCAAAATTGTTTGTTAATTTTCAATTAGATAGACAATACCAATTGCTTTCATATTCATCTCTTACATGAATACCACAAATATTGTATTTGGACAACACTAGACCAGTTTCCTTCTGGTCTACAATATCTCACATCGTGAGGGCTAAGCTGAATTTACTGAAGACTACAAAAATTTGCTGCTCTCAAAAGTTACCTGAGATTTTTATTTAAGAACTTTTCTTATAATTGAAAACCTAACTTTTTTTTTTTTTTTTTTTACATTAACTTCCCTATGCTGTACTGTAACATATCTGGAAATATTTTACATCTCCCTAACTAAAAAAATAAATAAATAAATAAACTCATGGAAAGATAATCCTACCGATGAGTACAAAAGCACTGGGTCTCCGGCCCCACAAGTTTACAATCCATGCCCGTGGGTGATCTCCAGCTCACATACAACCTGTTCTTTAACCGAATTGGTATTATTTTTCTTTTGTATTCTTCATATTCCTCGGGAGTAAAGAGCTTTCCTCCATCATCATCACCGACAATTCTGCAAGCATGTCATTAAAAAAAAAAAAAAAAGAAGAAAAATGAACAACATGGAAGTTGGCTCCTCAAGCTATTTTTACAAACAATATATAGCAATAAATGAGTAAAGCAATGCTAAAAATGAACCATGACCCTTTTTGGACAAGTTAATTGAATAATGCTTTTTCATAAATTTCTGCTGATGCCTGAAAACTGTCAACAGGAGTTGTATGAAAAAGAAAAAAAAAGCAAACTATGAGGTTTCTCTTTATAATGCAGAAAAAAATAGACTTGCCAGCAACAGTTGTAGTGTCTACCTGAGCTCTGACAAGTCACTTCACATTCACACGTCTGTACGTCTATTAAATTACCTGAGTATAATTTATCCCTAATTGCGGCACGTAGTGATGCTGCAGGGTAGTTTATTGATGCCTGTAAATACTTCAGTTACTATTTATTTGCTGTACAGAAACAAAACACACAAACGCACAGAACTGAGGGGAATCACTCCTGTCAGATACCCACGCAATCCAGCAACACTTCCATACGTTACCACCACACCCGTGCATGGGGGGGTCCATACCTGCAATTTTTGCTACGTTTGTTTTTTCTCGGGGTGAACTCTTGAGCGGGAGAGGCGGCCAGATTGGCCGGAGCCCCTCAGGGCACAAGGGGCCCGTGTTTATACCCAGGGAACCGCGCCCCGGGGCCCGAGTCCCCCAGGGAGCAGCACCGGCCCCTCTCGCACCGTCCCTCCAAACCGGGGTCCCGTGAAGGGGCCGAACGGGGCAAACGCGGGGCCTTTCCCGCCTCCCCACAGAGTCAGCCTCCAGGGAGGCAGTTTTCCAGGGCGGGCACAAAGGGCGTGCGGGGCCGCTCCTCGCTGTTCCGCGGCTCCCTCCGAACAATAAAACAGCTGTATATAAATAAAGAGGTGAATAAATAAAGCCCCTCAATGGAAAAAAAAAAAAAGAGAGAGAGAGAGAGAGGAGAGAGGCAGGAGCACGTTCACAAGGATTCCCGCTAAGTGTTGAGAGGAGGGAAGGGCAAAGACGGGCAGGGGGCTGCGGGAGGACAGGGGGCTGCGGGAGGACAGGGGCCCCAGCTCCGACAGGGGCCGCGGTTCCGACAGGGGCCGCCCCGCAGAGGTGCCGTGCGGGCCCGGCGGCCGCGGGCTCGGCTCGGCTCGGCGCGGTTCGGCTCGGCGCGGCTCCGCTCGGCGCGGCGCGGCGGGGTTCGGCTCGGCACGGCTCGGTTCGGCTCGGCTCGGCTCGGGACGGCTCGGTTCGGCTGGGCTCGGCACGGCTCGGCTCGG
>JAVCKT010096952.1:0-12306 GCA_032273925.1 Rhynchotus rufescens | reverse complement strand
TCTTCTTTCCTTCTTCTTTCCTTCTTCTTTCCTTCTTCTTTCCTTCTTCTTTCCTTCTTCTTTCCTTCTTCTTTCCTATTTTTTTCCTATTTTTTTCTTCTACATTTTCTTCTTTTTTCTCCTTTCTTCTTCCCAGTTCATCTTCCTTCTTCTTCTAAAGACCTTTCTCTCTCTCTCACTTGTCAGCATTCGCGAAATAAGTCCTCAGATTTGAACGAAAACCCGCGCAAAACGCAACCCGCGACGTTGCTCTCAGCTCCCGTTCAGCCGGCGCAGACGGTACCTGGTGCCACCACTATCACCAGTAGCGACAACCCGACCCCTGCCGGAGCAGAGTGGCGCAGCGGAAGCGTGCTGGGCCCATAACCCAGAGGTCGATGGATCGAAACCATCCTCTGCTAACAGTGTTTTTTTCCTGTTTTTGGTGCTTCCGCAGCATTTTGCAGGGGCAGGAGCCCCACTCGCGCGCCTGTCTGCCCAGCGGCGCTCCGCGCAGCACTGCACGGCGCGCTGGGAAAGGCTGCCACAACGTGGCCGGTTAGCTCAGTCGGTTAGAGCGTGGTGCTAATAACGCCAAGGTCGCGGGTTCGATCCCCGTACGGGCCAATTGCCTTTTTTTGTTTCCATTTCTTTCTTCTCCCTTTTCCTCTCTGCCCGCAACGACGCCCTTCCTCCGTTTTGCGGGGCTGCTACAACGGCTCGCACGCTCCTCATCGAAACTTTGCAGTCCTCAGGTGTGTAAAAAGAGCGCAGTGACAGAAGGGAATTTAAAAAATAAAAAAACAAACAAAAAAACACATAGCAGAGGATGGTTTCGATCCATCGACCTCTGGGTTATGGGCCCAGCACGCTTCCGCTGCGCCACTCTGCTCTGTATCCACAACTCCCTCCTCTGCCCTTTAGAAGGACTCTCCGCATGTTTGCCATTGCCCAACATATTCCCAACATTCCCAATTCCGAGCCCAGCCTGGCACTGGTAGCTCCTGCCACTACCCAAACCCCAGAGAAAACGGGACGGGGCTGCAAGAGGAGCCAGAATGGAGTCTGGGGTTGGACATGGGCACACAGCTCCGAAAGACTCAGGGAAGGGGGTGGGAGGCAAATATGGATGGGGTTGGAGGTCAGATGCAGAGACACAAGACACAAGTGGGGCTCGTGCTGCTGAGGGTCAGAGGAGGATCTGAGGCTCCATCCCAGGGCTCAGACATGGGAGCAGGGCAGGGAAATCACCCATCTCCGCCTTGTCCCAGGTGAGGCTAGGAGAAGGGCTGTGGATCTGCCTGTGCTCTCTGAGCACACCCCAGAGGACAACACAGCCCAGCAGCCTCCTCTACCTTCCCCAGACCAAAGACACCAGAGCCAAAGCGCTGGCTTGGTTTCCATCCACTCAGGTCTAAGACAGGCTCGCAAGAGGCAGGGGGACTTGAGCACTCCTGAGCAAGAGGCTGGCACGGTTTGGGGGGGATTCATCTGTCAATTCCCACACACGCATCTCTGGGACCCCAGAGGTTCACCTGCAGCCTCCACTGCTGAAGGGGCTTTCGTGTTGATCAAGATTCACAGACCTGCTTATTCCTTTGTCACAATGCTATTTGGTAAGTCTTGCCAAACTATTGCAAAACAAGGAATTTTGGTCGAAAGAGAAGGGGGGGTGGTTAGGATTACTGTCAGTATTACTAAAATCGAAGTGTCTCATTTCCACCATCCAAGTCAGAAGGAGCCATCCTGTGACCACATTCTTCACATTTACTCATTCCCCAAACATTTTTCTGTTAATTTAACTCATAATTTCCAGTAGATAACCAAATCCACATGTTAAACTCATCCCCTCCCACAGTACCATGACTACCCTACCACGGTTTAATACATGGTAACGAAACAGTGTGCTGTTGCTAATCCAACAGCTCAGCAGCCAGCCCTGCCAGTCCTGCATTTCTGCAGGCAAATGAGGCCACTAACACGGGGAATGAGGGAGTTTTTCTATGCCCACACACCTAAATGCAGTTCACTTACATCAAGCAAACTGATGTCATCACTCATGCCTGCAAAGCTAAGCGAGCTTCCAAATTCTGACTACTACATGTGAGGACAGCAGTTCCCCTAGTTTTCCACCCATTCAGGCACATGCTCTCCAACATGGCTGCAAGGATGATATAGGGGACTATGCTGAAAGCCTTCTTAAAGTCAAGGAAAATTACAAAATTACATCCACTGTTCCCACATCATCCACCAAGGCAGTCATCACACCACAGAAAGCAAGTAGGTCCTGCAGAAGCAAAGAGCAGATCACCTTCCAGACCTGCTGGCAACTCTTCCTAAGATACCATTGGCCTTCTCGGCCACCAGGGCACACTGCTGGCTCACGGCCAGTCTGCAGCTCTCTGGGACTTCTAGATCCTTTTCTCCAGCAAGACAAACCCCAAAGCCTGTCCAGCACATGAAGTTAGTTGTTCTTTACAGGTCCCTGCACTTACCTTTGTCAAAGTTCATGAAGTTCCCTTCGGACAGCCTGTCCAGGTCCCTCTGAATGGCAGCACAACCTTCTGGGGTACTAGCCACTCCTTGCAGCTTGGTATCGCCAATAAACTTGCTGAGGGGGTGCTCTGCCCCTTCATCCAAGTCACTGACAAAGCTGGACAAGCCTGGACACAGTACTGATCCCCAGGGCACCCCGCTAGCTACAGGCCCCCCACTACACTGCACCACTGATTGCAGCCCTCTGAGCTCTGCCATTCAGTGGAGCCCCTGTCCACCCATCTAACCCACCTTCCTGAGCTTTCCTACAAGGATGCTACAGGAGGTGGTGTCACAAGCCTTGCTGAAGCCCAGGGAAACAACAGCCACTGCTCCTCCCTCATCTACTCTGCCTTCTGGGAGGGGTTGGCTGGCTCTCAGGGCCATTAAGCACAATTTCCCCTTGGTGAATCCATGCCAAATTTGAGTTTTGCCAGGATCTTCTTGCTCATCCATAGGGGTGTTTTGCCCCTCCTTTGCCTAACTTCTTACTCAAAGGGTGGTACCAAGCTTGAGCTTGGAGGAAGGGATGTTTGAATGTTCAACAGCTCTCCTGTGTTAGTTCTAGCTATTCAAATGTTAGAGAAAAATCACATGATGAAGGCACATCTGGCCCCCATCAGAATTTTTGCACAAGTTTTGCAAAAGTCCCAGCACTTTTGAGTTGCTCAGGAACGTATTTTAAGCACCTGTTTCAGCAGGCTTGGGAAATGTCCCAGAATTGTGGAAATGCTATTAATCTCACTCAAACAAGAGGCAGCAAACAGGAGCAAGTGCTTTCTCCTAATTCATAGAAATGATCTTCACTAAGATCTCCTGAGACAGAGAGGACAGAACAAGCAAGCCCACTACTTGCAGACACTCCCAGCACGATGAACAGCAATACTACAGCTTCTTCCTTTTATCCCTTTCAACTATTTGCATCTTACTTAGGGTGAAGATCCTTTTCCCTTGTCTAGCAAAATTTCACATTTTGTTGGTTCATTAAGCAAAAGGCTTTTGTTACGTTCTATGAATACAAATATATACACACACACACGCATATATAAAACACCAGAAGGACTAGATGGCACACAATTAGGTCAAACTGGCTTTCAGATTAGGATATTAACACTCTACATAACCACGTATGTGAAGGAGACGGGGCAATATCCAAGTAAAGACACATCCTATCAGACATTCACCTTTTCAGTGCAGTTACCATCATTATAAGGCTCTTCCTCTCATAGTACCTGGCCTGTATCAACACTATCCATCTCCTGTAATTGAGATTCTCTCTCTGTTCCAAAAGAGAAGCAGCACGGAGAATGGCCTTGAAGGATGTCTCGACTTCCCCAGAGAAAAGTGAGTGCTGCTGCAAGTCTTTCTAGTCTTCATTCCTCTTTGCCCAAGGCATCTTCAGGCAACTCACTCCCAGTAATAGGAGTTGCCAAAGGAAGTTTTAGAAACAAAACGCAGCACAGTTAGAGATACTACAAATATTATTTGTCTTACAAATACATACAAAACATGCAATTTTACAGAACAGATTATGTACATTTTCAAGCACTAAAATACATCAGAGCGGGTATCTTATTTAAGTACTGTTGCCTCCACTGTTCTTTCCAGAAGCTCCTACTTTCTGCAGCCGGCTCGCGCTCGGTGGTCGAGGCACCCTCTGGGCAGATCCTTCCCGGCTGCTCCTTTCTCCAAGAACCTGGGTCCCGCTCACAGCAGAACTGGATTTATTTCTCCCTGAATGAACAAATACACACATTAATTTTGAAATCTCAGCCCCATATGTCAATGGCACCGCGTCTACGCTGCGAGCGTTCCTTCAGAACTCATGCAAAAGGTAAAGGCTTTATTAGATGGCGCGAATTTATCCTGCATCCAACACAAAGCAAATTTGTGGATTCAACTCAGCAGATATTAGGAGCACAAGGTCAAAACACACTGCGATAGGAACATTATTAATAGCCATGAATTTGCTTCCAAGAAGTAACCAGCCACTTTATCCTTCCAATACAATCGCATTCTTTTTGCATAGGAACATCAGCACTGTAGGCAGCAATTCAAAAGACCATGAAGAGCACCTAACATTTCATAGCTAGGAGAAGTGAAGCAATATGTTAGGGTCCACTTCTTTCTGAAGCCTAGTCATGTCACAAACCCGTCTGTTCACATCACTTTTGCAACTTCACGAGCAAGTCTGGATTTCTTATTTTCTGCAGCTTGCCAGCAGCTCCAAACCCATAAAGGATCTCCTCACTAGTCAGAGATTTCTTTACTGCACTCAGAAAGTAAAGGTGTTGCCTTTCTATAGGCATAGCAGAATGTCTCTATAAGAAATTATGAGAGAGAAGTGATGAGGAGAGAGGTGTAGAGTGGGGCAGGCAAGAGGCATCCACCCATCCTGGTATGTTCAGCCTGAAGATGGGCAGAATAAGGTCCATCCAAGAATAGGTGGGGAAAACTGAGCAAGAAGAGCGAGCAAGTCTGCTTTCACCTGGCACTGGAGAGAATCCTTCAGATTAAAAAGAAATGGCACTGGCATTGCAGGAAAAAAAAAATCAGAAATAAAGGGACAAAGAATCACGGAGCAGAATGGTGAAATGGTGACAGCTTTTACAAAAGACGAAGTCCCGAGAAATACCACAAAAAAAAAATTACTGTTAAGGAGGAAGCAAAAGCAGGGAGCCAAGCTATCCTCCTTCCTTGAAGGACTGTTTGACAGTGGGACTCATGTCAAAACCACAAATTAACACTTTGCAGCACTGGAAAGACATCCCAAAAGCTTCCAATTAAGCATAGGCGGCGCCTTCCTATCTGTAACATTCGACAAACTACGGTGTCAAAAGAAATAAATGAATTTCTCAGCCCATTCAGTTGCTCCTAATTATTTGTGGTCTTTGTGCTCTTATTAAGAGCACAATATATTGCTCTTAATATGTGGTTATTGTAAACCCCACTAGAGATTCTGCCAGCAGTTATCAGCCCAAGTCAACCAGCCTTGCAATTTTTCATCTTAGCTCAAGCTTGTAAGCACTTCAACAATTTTTACTAATGCAAGTGTGGGCTATAAAAACAAACTGCACAAAAGCAATCGATGATACATGATCTTACACTATTCAACTGGGAAAAAATGGCAGGAATGGATTATTAGAGTTCACCATGATGCCTTTAACAACCCAGGACATCTATATAGGTGAATGCATACACCTTCCTGACCTATCCAGGAGGAGTGCAGGTCCCCAAATCTCTGTACAACATGACTCTAATCATGTGCATGTACAAAACAACATGCATGTGCCACTAAGTCCTGCACTGGGATTCAGGTCCTTGACCTGCTGGCCTACCTGAAACTACTAGGGAAAAGAGAATCATAATCTCTTGTGAAAAGCCATGTTCAGATAAAAGTGTCTTCAACTATGATAAAACAAGTCAGTTATTTCATTAGCATGAGATCAACCGTGCTTTTGGAAGTGTCCTATCTACATTCATGAATCAAAAACAGCTCACAAAGCATGTAGGGACTGGTACAGATTGTATATAACCTTGAGTTTAAGACATATCAGGATCAACAAGAACAAAACACAGAATTAAGCTATCACACATTTTCTGCAATTCACATATGACAGATTAGGAAAAGGATTCTCCTGATACTTGTCTTGACAGCACCAGATGTCCTTATCTTGATTAGGAAAGGCTGACGCACACACAACTGCAGTTTAAGTATGCAAACCTACGAGCTGCATCAAAAGTGAACCTAATCAAGTACTTCCCAGCTCAAAGAAGACTCAAAAAACTAAAACCAAGCCTTGCTAAAGCAGCTTCCCTGAGAGAACCCAGCAAGGAGGCCAAGACAACATGTTCGAACCTCTCATCGCATTCAGCTGAACAGGTTTCAAATACAGGGAAAGGCAAAGGAGGGCGATGTTTTTCCATACCCCTTCCCAAGGGGCTAAGCCCTGAAGTATGCACTGATGTCAAGTGTGGTTTTTTGCATGCACTCAGGTGAAGAGAATAAGGAAAAAAAAGCACACCCCACAGAAGAGCTCACAAGAGAGTTGAGAGCAAAAGGCCCATTTCTGCAGTCACCTGTAAATAAGAATTGAGGAGGATAAGAGTTTCTAGAAAGGGTTATGTATTCAGCTAGGTCACTAGAAGCAATTACAGAAGACCAAGCTGACAAAATAACTCTCAGATCCTTTTCCATACAGATAAGCCTCCCAAGTTGCTCCATGAATTCACTTGAACACACGCAGTACAAGCCTCCCAAGTTTCGGATGTCAGAGGTTGGTTAAGGCATGAAGAAACTCCCTAGCATCTAGAGCAGAAGCTTGCCTTAGTCTGAGGAACATGACAACCTCTTTTCAAACCCAATTCTCTGTAAAGCTCCGAAACAGCGCTTACTCCACTTATATTTGCACGATGAGTTTTTCCACCACTCTAGTAACCATATCACCTTGTTAGGCTATCAACTCAACCACCTGAACAGTACCTGGTTTACCTTGGCTCGGCAACCTTGGTTTTCATCCGTATCTCCTGTTCTTCAGAGACTGCTCCCTTTGACACTGCTCAGCCGAGCGACTGGAGACCATTTCCCAGCTCACTGACATAAGACCACCAGTCTCTTCCTACAAGTCTAGCCCACAGGGTCGCACTGTTTGTTTCTCCCTGGACTGGTACTCCTGATCACACCTGGGATAACCTCATTTCTTCCTCCTCCTCCACTCTTGTACGTAAATTACGCAGGAAGATGGAGATATCCCCCGTTCTCCTTACGGAGCTTTTCTCAGTTTGTTTTCCTGGCTCTTAGTGTGGCTAACCTTCTATTACACACAAGATTTTTTCCTGTATTTTAGGGAAATCGCTGCTAATGATTCACTCTCTTCTCGTTACTTTTTCACAAAGCTAAACATTACAAGCCTGGCATTTAGAGTCTTCCTCTAAACCTCATCTCTGTTACTTGAGTCTTGCCTCACAGAGCAAGACGGAAAAAAAAATAAAAGCTTGTGAATAATCTCCAAAAAGCTACTAAAAGTGAACCAGTGCAGTGTTTATTTAATTCCTAGTAGAGCAGGGAATTTGCTCAAATATGCAGCACAGAGAAAGTCTTACAGCTTCATGTAAAACCAAAAGCTTTCTGTGCTAAAAGCATGACTGAACACAGCCACATCCACACTGACCAGAGACTGCCAACTGCCTCTGCTACCTCGTCATGCTGAGAGCATCTGCAGTTCCAGACAATTCCTGGTTTTAGCAATCCATCTATGTTACCTTGGGCATCCATGTCCACTGCACCTAGAGTACAGATAAAAAAACTACACAGTGCAACCTATGCTAAAACCATGATCAGAATAACAAAGCATAATATACTATGGATCTAGAGCACAACAGCCAGCATTACCAATATGAAAATACACTCTATAGAAAAGAGATTAAGTTCATTTAAAGGGAAGTCCTTAGCCTCTGCAGGAGCGTTCCCTGCATCACGTTTGAGTTGCATGCAGTATTATCCCTGCCAGCTGCTCTACCTCCTTAATAAAAGAAGCCTGCATTACAAAGCCAGACGAACCCTGCAATATGGTAGCCTTAAAATTAACAAGCCACGATGCCCGTAATAGAGACAGGATTCTAAAAAGCAAGCTCCCATTAGCAGCTCAATGGGTATAAAGAGGTAGCTGGGGAGGAAGCTCTGGGAAATGACTGTACAGAAGACACATGGGACGGGGATGAAGGGAACATGAAGAACAGTGGAAATGTGGGTGGTAAGAGGGACCTGACAGGACACTCTCTAACCTGGGAAGAAAGAACAGGGCTTTGGCATATGCAGAAGTAGAAAACCACAGGGAATGTATCAGCAGATTGATGCTGGGCCGACAGGAAACAACAGATAGGAAAACTGCATATTTAACAGTCATAAACTATAGCAGCACCACTTGTTCCAAGGGCTTAACACACCTCTCCCTCACATCCCTAGAAGGAAGTTGCCCAAAAGATACACTTTCCCTTTAAAAATGAACTCTTTCCCTCACAAATAAATTACTGGCAATTAATAGTTTGGTATACAGCTTGCATGCAGTAATTTCTAGCTAAATCTGTCACACGGATACTCTAACACTTGAGAAGTCTCATTTGTAGCCAGCTCTCAGAAACGCAGTTAGCAGCAAATGCTGCTCTGGGCTGAACACCACGGTTATCCCCTCCGGGAAGACACAAGGCAAAGCCATTCAAAGCAGGTTCTCAGCTACTGAAGAGTTCTAGTTCTATAAAAAGCCAAAATAACTGTATGTTTGGGGGTGCTTGTTTTTGGGGGGAGTGCAGGAGGAGGGAGAAGAGAAGGAGAGCCATTATATGTACATGTATACACACACATACATACACCATACAGAATATAGTGTATATATAGCATATACTATACACACACACATATACATATAGTTGACCAGAAATGCTGCAACAGTCATTAATTGTTTCAGACAAACCTCTCGGTGCCACGATGGGTTCAGAAGCCTCACCATTACGGGCAGAACTGGAGCAAAGCAGCCTTATCAACTAATCCAAGGCAGACATGGATTACTTCAGTCATTTGCCATCTACTGATGAAATAAAAAGCGTGGGCCAAAGCAGGTGTGCAGAGCTGAAGAAGCTGCAAAGTAGGTAAGTTCATACAGGATAATCACCGATTTTGGGGCATGGAGTTTCAGTTTAATGACAGACAAGTCCTGTTAACACAGGGGCAGCATCTCCCATCTCCAAATGCCTGGTGCTGTGCAGAAGTGGCACCATCCCCTCAAACAGAAGAGGCATCTTCCAACAAGAGGTGGCAGGGCCAACAACAGAAGCAGCTTTGATTCCCCCTACCTGCCACAGGTCCTAAAGGCAAAGCAGACACTCCTGGTAGAATGGATCTAGCCCAAAAGATACCACTAGTCACCCTGTTAACACTTAGTCTCTAACTCGCCTAGACTGATTCTTCCTCCCTCTCCACAATTTCAGCTAACTGGGTATTTCCCCAAATTAAGGGGAGAAACTTACTGTGTCAAGGATGCAGTGATTTTTAATGGTATCTTTACAATAGCTACAGACTTTTCCCCCCAAAAGGGCCCTAGTAAAACAAGCTACTGTCTCGTAGTACATACAGCATGAACACTGTACCACGCTCAGGTGCTCCAGCAAAGCACATACATGGCTGGTAGTGACCACCCAATTCTGCTTTACATCATCATTACCAGTTCAGACTGGGACATCTCTGGAAGTTTGTTCATTATCACAACCCTCAACAGTTCTACACATCTTCCTTCGGACATGTCACACACACCCCTCCAAGCACCAACACTGCACTGTGCAGCCAGACACGAGCTAGCCCGAAGCTGTACAGTGCAAAGTCGTTAGCTTGATGCCAGTGAGACTCCCTACCACCCAAGAAGCTGGAAATGCATCCTCACAATCTGGTCCAGAGAAAATGAACACTTTTCTTAACGCAAAGGAGAGCTCACCATCACTTCTGCACTCACAGAAAGCAGAGCACAGGACTAAAACAGCAATAATCCGCTGCTGAGCATGAGTTCCATGCAAAGAATCCTCTGGGAGCACTCAGTTTTCACTGATGATTTCATTCACACACGTTATCAGTTGCCATTTAATTTCAGCAGGCCAAGGTTGACAGCAGAGATATTTGGGCTGAGAGGAACTAAAATGAGAAGATTTCATTCAAGATGCTGCTGTAGCATAGCAAAGGTTTCCAGAAAACTAGAAACGCTCAACACAACTCGGAAGACCAAGCCTTTTAGCAAGCCTAAACGAGTGCTGTGCATCAGGATTTGGTTAGGATTTGAGAGGCGCAGAGAGAGGCAGATGGGGGGACAAGCATGCAACTAGGTCTACCAGTATCAAGCATCAACCTCCCAAAAAAATGGAGATCCAAGTTGACCATTTATTGCAGGCACAGTAAAACATTGAGACTGTGACAGGCAGGATCCTTCTGTAAACGTGGCTGGGCCAAATTAAAGAGCAATCTCAGTGCATCACCTAGCCCTGAAGGTACTTAAGGAACACTTCAACCTTATGAACAAAACCCAAAGGCCAAACTAATCCTGTGAACATTTACTAGAAGCAAAGTGGTGTTAGTGTTATCTTCTCTGGATTTCACTACATAACTCCTTTGGTCCAACTGAAAACTGAATTAAGCCCTGAAAACAACATAACTGTTCCTGGACACTCGGCCTAAGATACTTGTACTGCCTCAAGCTAGTATAAGGCAAGTGCCCAGGGCAGGTCAACTGCAGCAAAAGGTTTCTGCATTTTCCCCTTGAGAAATTTAGCAATTACCATCAAACAACTGGCCACTGGGCAATTTCAGATCCCAATCTGCCTACCAGCAGCTAAAACTGGAATTGCAGCAGTGGTCCAGATTAGGAAACAGAAAAGAACAAAAACCTTACCGAAGTTCACGCACAGTTTTTGAGCGTCTCACCATGTCTGAGGCATCAAGAGAAAAGAAGAAAGAGCAAAATTTAACAGCATCTTCTGTTCAAAACTGCCCGTTCTTAACGCAGCACAGGAAGAACACGTTCTCTTTACAACAGATGGCCTCTCATGAGGGAATTCTCAGCCAAGAGCACCTATTTCACTCGGCAAAAAAGAGGAAATATTCAAGGTGAAGCGCAATTCCCTTAGTAATTCAGAAAGTTTCCCAAGTCCCTGTACGGCCTTCTTCAGCCACCAGAATAAATGCTAGTGTGATAGGTAAAGCTTACTGCTTTTCCCCAGTTTTCTGGGCTGGTAAAAATTCCCCTCTTTGGCATTCATCCCACCCACCACTTTTCTCATGCTGTTACCATAAGTCCTCGTTGAGCAGTTTACAGTTTTAGAGAGTTTTTTTTGCAAACCAAACTACAGGCAAGAGTTTTCAGGACAAAAGGCTGGGAGGACAGAAAAACAAAATGATGATAAAACTCAAATTGGCCTCATTCATTTCCACGGAACAAGCAAGCCTTCCTGCATCACTATTATAGCCATGGTCAAGACACGGAGAGAAAAATGGTGTTAGACATGCAATTTTTGTTCTTTACAAACACAAACAATGACTGTGAAACCTGGCTATTTTGACCATTACGCCCTTCTACTACGTTTTTAAGCAGAAGAAAAATGAGAAGTCCTTTGGAGTGAATTTAAGAGCAGTGACAACAGGTGCAGTTTCAGTTACCTCGTTTAAACTTTTTAGGCGTAATCCACAGATATCCAGAAGTTGCAGGCTAGCAGCCAAAAGCCACTTCAGGAAGATTCAGAGAACAAGTAGAAGTTATTAGAACCGGGTTTGGAGTGGGGAGAAAAAAATAAAAAAAAAGGAAAAAAAAAAAGAAAAAAAATAGGAAAAAAAGGCACAACTTCAGGGCTGATTTTTTTACTCAAGGTCTAAAATAAAATACTCCGAGTAAAATAAAATGCTCCAAGGCAACGACCGCTTTAGCCGCCAGCTCCGCGATGCCGTTTCAGCCCAGGTGCGCCGAGAGCAGCAGGCAGCAAGACGGGAAAGGGGGCGGCAGGCGCTCATGCTGCCGCTGAGCCCCGACGGGGAGCAAGCGGCGCGGCTCTCCTCGCTGCGAGCGACGCCCCGGGGCGCGACGCCTGCGGCTTAGGCGCGACCGAAGCGGCACGAGCCGAGGGCAGCCAGGACAAGCTCGAGTGGGGTTTTTTGTTTGCTTTTAAAGGCTGTGAAAGGCGGAGCGGGCGGTTTAATGCATCCACGCAGGAACAGCAGCAACTTTAGGAATGCTCCCCGACGGGATGCAGCACAAGCTACTA
>JAVCKT010096951.1:0-12306 GCA_032273925.1 Rhynchotus rufescens | reverse complement strand
CAGGGGGATTGGACTCGATGACCTCTGAGGTCCCTTCCAACCTTGGGCATTCTATGATTCTATGATTCTATGATTCTGTGAAAGAAGCTTGGTCTCATAGATGCTTGAATTATAGAGATTTTGGAAAGTATAAAGTCATTTGAAAGTCTTGATTTTTTCCTCTCAAAGCTTATTCATCCTGCTAAAATGTTTTTTTATAAAGGAGTGTCTGTGTACATGTACATACATATATATATATATTTATATGTAAAGAAGTCAGTCTGTCAACTTTCATTGGCCACTGACTCTTGGAGGTGAAAAAATTAAAATGACAGAAACTAGTTGTATCTGGAGGGGTAAAGCAGCTGATACACAGTGTCTTAATCTGAAGTTAGAGATCAAAAGACCAAGATCTGAGAAATTATGCAAGATGATATAGTGACCCCAGAGTCACAGAATAACTCCTGCTAATAGACAGCAACCCAAAAAGCCAATGCTGCTTCCCCTTGGCTACTATAAAACTTATATTTGGGGAGAATATCTTGTCCCAGTGGAAATTCTGCAGCTTGGTTCTGTGTGTTTGCTGCAGCTGTACTTCATAATAAAGTTTGCTTGATTATTGCAATCATTCTGAAGATCTCTTGAATGGCCGAGGTGACTCCATCATTTCTGATTTGTGGCTAAGAGGCAATTTGAAGTGTCTAGAGTAAACAGGAAGGAAATAACTTTCATTTTAGGTCTCTGACTCAGCAATGGGTCAGCAAAACCCAAAAAAAGTTGCTTTGATTTTTCTATCCATTAGTGAACAAAGATATGGGATTTCACTGAATATTTTTGCTTATGTCCAGATCTTTCCACCCTTCTTAAATATTTGTCTTAGATTTGTCAAAATAAAATCTAAGATTGATGCAAGCAATGGCCAACAGGGGAGATAGCCTTCATATTTTAAGATTTGATTAGTTTGGTTTGATAGCTTGATAGTTTGAAGAGAGTAAAACACTCTTCAGTTGTCAAAAGCTCTCTCTTCATTCTTTTTATATACTTTAAAACTGGAGTTATCAAATGTGTGGGGAACTTATTAACATTCTGTTAAACTCTAAAGGACTTTAATCTACATTATAGATTATATGTCCTGTCCAAGATAAACAACCCTAATATATCCAGACTGTGCCACAGCATTTACATAATTAGAAAACATTTTCCCAGTTATCCAGTAATAAGGTCATTAAAGTGGTGTAAAAATAGAAATACCAGCTAGTTGAGAGTGTTGCTTCTGCTTTGTTTTTGTAAGTCCATATTTTGCAAATTTGGCGAAGATCTGTAAAGTGTGAAGTTCTTGGTTTGCAATATTGGATGACTTTGCTATATCCAGCATCCCATCTAAATATGTCTGTTTATCTCCATCTTTGGATAGAGAAGATGAGAAAAAACTTTCTCATAGGTGTTATTACCCATGAGAAGTCTGTAGCATAATTTTTCACCTTCTTATTAAATACTTGTTGGATATATCTGACAAAAGAAGTTAATAAAAATAAATAGCAGTAAACAAAATAATTTCAAAAATGCATTATTTTTCTATGATAAAATTCTTTAGTCACAAGTTGCTCATTACTAAGTTTAGGAACAGTATATTTTAGGTGTATCATGAATTTTAATTATACTGTCAAAATATGAATGTACACACTCTTGTTACTTGCACTGAATTAGGATTTTATTAAGGTAATCATGCTTCATTTTAGGGCATGGTGATAAAGCAAATTGGGAAGGTTTTCCATAGTCCCAGGTTAGTTATCATGTATTTTTAACACCTGGTAATTTATCTGTGGATGGCAGATTTTTATCTATTGCCAAGATCTTGTGGAATCCGTATTTGGGGCATATTTGTGCTCCTAATGTGGTCTTTCCCATTAGTAATATCAGGTATTCCGCATTCATACAGTGGATTCAACAATAGTCACAGTGAAATGTGACTATTGAATTATACGTACAGTATTTAAGTTACTTGGGCTCTTCCTTTTTAATCCTCCACTGTGTTGTCCCACAGCAGCTGTTTAAAGCTCTTTGTTTAAAACATGAACCTGGCTAGAGATAGCACAATTAGCAATTGATCATAGCTTCCAATGGAGTCACTGATGAGTCTATTTTACAGATGCTCTTGATATGATTAAGAATTGCATGAAGGATGCTTGAAATCTTCACTTTGGGCTTCCCTATTAAATTAGCACTCTGCTATGTTAGTACTTGCCAGTCTGAATTGCCAAACTGGATAGATGTATTGCTCACAGCTGAGCTGGAAGCATGCTCTACCGTAACCAGGCTATCTCAAACTCTTCGTTAGAGAAGTAATCAGGAAGGCAAAAGTAACAGAGTCAGATTTAATGCTTTGCCTGGCCATAAATTACAAATACCTGAAATCTATATTTGTACACTCCACCAATCCTGCTTGTATATGGAGAATTTATTGCTGTTTTTCTCCTGGAAATGGAAGGGGAAAAAAAAAAAAAAAAAAAAAAAGAGGGTGAGGGTAATCACCTTACAGCAGCCCTCTGAACAAGTTCCAAATGGTGTTATTTGGGTTTTCATCTAGTGAGTGGCCCCGTTTCCCTTTTCCCAACAGAAATGGTTGTTTTGCACTGTAGCAAAGACTCACACTAATTTGATTGCTTTTGAATCTGCATTCAGCAGTCACGGCCTGACTGTTTTAGCACTTGGAATGGGCTTTGGCATCTTTTATGCATTACCTCTTGATGTCTAACATCCACACTAAGCTCACAATTAGGATGGCATAGGCCATCTATGATATTTTAAGTGCTACTTGGCAGCAGAATGGCCAAAATTTGGCTCGGAGTTCTTATCTTTGACACACAGAATCACGGAGAGATTACAGAAAATCAGTGTTATATTTAGAGAGGGAAGGAGGGCTTTTTCCTATGCCTGAAGCCTCAAAATTATGACAGCAGGTTGTATCCCAGTGGAAGAGTGGTCTTGGAACAGATGGACTGTAGCAGCACTCTGATCTGTGCTGGAGAGTGAATGAAACAGATTTCAAAGCCTAGACTGATTCAAAAGGAGTTTGTGCAGTAATGGTAAAAAAGCTAGTGACATTCACAAGGGAAAATATGTATTATTTACAAGGATTCAGATTTTTTATTTACGCAGATATTCTACATCTTCTGTCCTACCTTTTATTCTCCTTATAGATAAGTTCCTACTGAGAAAAATTATAATTAAGCATCAGTATTAAGCATCAGAGTTCTACAAAAAAAGCTATTTTCCCCATTATGGTAATGTGAGAGAATTTAAGTTTCAAATAGCCTGAAACAAGCTGGAGTGCTATTAGCATCACAGTGATTTCTGTCCAGGGGATCATTTTGAATGTCAAGAAGATTGTGTATGATAAAATTCACCAACAAAGTCAATGCAAACTTATATCAAGCCTGTCCATGAGAGATTTTTTTTAAGAGATTGGTTTCTTCCTAGGCTTAGGCCTTATAATTAAAGAAGAATGCTATTTTTTGGTTAGTGCAGCATTGCACGTTCATGTATAACTTGCACAAGCTAAAGGCAATATGAAAAAGAGATAGATTTGAGAGGCAAGAGGATAGACTTGCAACTTCCCCATGTCTTTTCTTCAGACGTCTGATCTCCATATGTTACCTCATCACTCCTACATAAAAAGTCAACTGGTTTTGTTCTACAATTAATCATATTGCTTATCATCTAATGAAGTTACCTGAAACTCACACTCAAGTATCTTATGAATTCCTAGATGCCAAACCCTCAGTTATCTGCCTAATTGTGGGTGCCTTAGGCTTCCCCCAGACACATTCTATAACTACGTTGCATTTTTAATTGAAAAAAAAAATCTGCATCCTCTGGAAATATAAAATTTTTAAAGTGTGGTAAACTAAAACAGATTTAAATTAAATAAGATGTAGCTACTTTACTTCTTGCATTGTTTATATTTAATGAAAGAGAACCCATTTCCGTGATTTATCTGAAGCCAACACAATCTCCCCTCCCTTGCACTGAAGTGCTACAGAATTTAGGTCAAGTATACCAAGCAGTAAACAGGGCTTTGCAAATAATCATGTGGAATACCTCATGAGAAATAGCCCATAATAGTCATATTAATTAACTAAGCTATTTTTGACCTCCATTGTAATGCAGTAGGTCCCAAGAATCCCAGTATGGTATGTACTATATGGAGATGTAGGAAAAAGAAAGTTCCTGTTCCCAAAGATTCAAAGTTAACCTTATGGCTAGAAGCAATGAATAGATCATTGAAGGCCTGAAGAAGAGAAGGCTGAGGGGGCCTGATGACCCCAGGTTGGACTAGATGGCCTCTGAGGTCCCTTCCAACCTTAATCATTCTATGATTCTATGATCAAGGAACGTACCCAAGATATGCAAAAGAGATATTTTCCTCCTTTTTGCTTGTGGATGAGATATCAGTTCTCCTGGCACAGGGATGGCCAACAAGGCTGAAACAGAGAGACAAATTGTGAGACCTGGGCTTTCCATTCCTTCCTCCCTCTTAGCCAAATTCAGCAGAAGCTGTGGACCAAATATGCTATATTTGTCTATTTACAGCGGCATTATTTGCCCGCCCGGCTTACCAGAGCTTGGCATGGTCAGTAAAAGTAGAGGAGTCATGGTTAATTTGCTGACCTATGTTGTCCTGTGATGCCTGTCTAGATGGTGCAAGTCTGGAGTGGGCTCCAGTCAGCCTGTGCTATGAGCCAATCCAGTTTTTGTTTCCCTCCTGTTCTGGTAAAACAATATTTTACAACAACCCTGTTTAACTCCCAGAGATCTAAGAAATGCAAACCATCCTTCTCTTTTAGTTTTTGATGTCAGTGTAAGGCTTTTGTCCTGATTTTCAAAATAATTAATGAAGCTGTCTTCAGGTGTACCAAACAGGAGGTGCTGATAGATGAACCACTGTGACGGCTACCCTTCCTTGGGACAACACAGATTGCAAATACCAGAACGTAGGACATGGGAGTTGTGCACAGGCAGTTCTTAGTTATCTGATCCAGTTAGAAGCAGAAGAAAAGATGCACGTGGGAAAACCCAGAGTGCAACCAACATCAGGAAATCCTCCAATGTGTTTCCCTTTGCAAGAAACCTTCCCGCAGAAGAATGACATGATACTGATTCTCTGTTTTAGCCAACAGGAAAAAGCAGAAAAATAATAAAATGCAAAATACCCAAATGAGAAAGCCTGCCCCAAGCAGATTTATCGCTAAAATTGAGATGTGCCAGCCATTCCATAAAATCCATCACAAGCATTAAAACTGCTATCAGTATTATGTGACAGTCACTCTGATAGCACTTGATGGGTAGCAATATAAAACATAAGACAGGTCATTATGGTCAAGGCAAGCAGCAGTAATCTTTAGTGTTGATGCAGATATAACTGCTAGGGTTATAATGCCATACTAAATTCTCACAAAAAACATCTTGTATCCATTGCTCCCCCTGCTATTTTACACATCTCTGTGTGTATCACTCTGCTCTGTATTTGTATTCATCGAAGGTCTTTTTTTTTTTTCCAAATCACAGCTTTTTCAGAAAGGAATCTCTAGCTCTGTGGAGAAAGTCCTTTTGTCAGCTGTTTTAGAGCACGGTAGCCTGGTGAAGTGTCTACTGGGCCTTCCTCATGGTTGCGCTTTATCTCTATGTCCTTTCTAGGACAATGGAGAGTGTTTTCAGGCTCTGCCAGGTGCTCCATTTCCCAAGCAGTGGAGCATGGACTCCCTCTAGCCTCCCTCTTGTTTGCTGCAGCCTAAATGGATGGATTCCTCTTCCCTGAGCTCTCCCATCTCACTGGGTTCGTTTTCCTCGCCTACACTGTGCTGACCCCTTGGCTGGCTTTGGGCAGCCTCCTGCGAGAAGTGGGTTTCCAGGTCAAAGCACAGCTTTTGCTGGCACCCGAAGCAGAAGACTGGCCTCTCTTACAGCATCGTGCTTTCTTGGAGCTGCTCCGTTAAGGCCTGAGGCTGGCCAACTTGGGAGCACTCACCATGGCGTGTGGACAGGCCAGGCAGCCCGGTGGTTCATCCTCGGTGCACATTACTGAAGGCATTACTCACAGCCCAGTGTCTCTAAACAGCTGAGCCTTGTGGTTAAGAGCGATGTGTCGCACTAGTGCAATCCTAAGCTCAATTAGCTTATAAAAATACAAGGACGGCTTCCATGGCTGCCCGGCGGGCAGAGGCTCCTGGCTTTGACAAAGTGCTGAGCGGAAGGGAGAATGAATTTGACACTCTTGTCTCCTACTCCCAGAATAGGAGTAGGGGAAGTGGAGGGGAAGTGGGTCATGGGGTGCTCAACGGACCATGGACACGGAGCCAAGTGGCCCTTCGTGGCTGACTTTTGCCTGAGGACACTGTGATGACACTGGCTGCCTTGCCGGTACCCACAGAAGATCACAGTGCACTGGTGTGTACAGTGAAAAATTGTCATCTCTGCTTAAACAGGGTTAGGGCTGTGAGCAATCGAAGGAGGAAGCAGCAAGTAGGATGCTAGGAGCATCTATGTCGTAGCTGGGACAGTCCTCAGTGCCAGGTTCAGTCAGAGGAACCCCCCTATTCATGCCCATGAGCAAGTACAAGAGGTGTATCAGGATAATAAGGATACTCTTAATTATATATTTACTTTTTTAAAAATTATATATTTACTTTTTTAAAAGTGAATTATTTAATTTTATGAACTCAAGCCTGAACATCTTATCTAGGAAGTCCAAACCCAATTGCTAGCTAGCTGTGTTTTTAGAACACATATTTCACTTTTTTTTTTTTTTTTTTTTTTTTTTTTTTCAGGAGCTACATTTTCAAGCAAATGCTCAGGCGTTTGGCTTGGAAACTGTTACGTGTGCAGATTTAAAAATACAGTCCTTGTCGGGTTGCTTATGCAACATCTGATGCCCATGTTGCTATGGTTAGTATATACTTTGGATGAATGATGTGGTAACTAGTATCCTATGGTATTCTTTCAGAGCTGTGCACAAGAAGTGCATATTAAATTACAAATCCAAGTGAGTATATCCTTTAACTAATGCCTGCAGCAGGAACCAAATCTACTAGTGATTGGACGAAATTGCACTTACCCCATGATAAATTTCCTATTACTGCGTTAAAGATGTAGCCATATAGTACTGCCTGTTAGCACTGGTAATAGAGGGCAAAGCTAAATTACAGATGCTGCGTGCAAAACAAATGGGTGTCGCATGGTGGTGCAGAGCTATCGTGACATAGCATGTGTGTTTTACAAGGCAATGCAAAAGACAGCCAGTGTGGGCGACTTTAATTTTGGTGCTGTGAGAAAAATAATGTGGGGCCAAGAGATTACATGATTCAGAAAGAATAGCAAGATATTTATACAACATATGCATGCTATTTCTAAGGATGTCACTTAATTATGTTTCTTCTCTGTTTTCCTTGTCCTGTACAAAAGCCTAATGAGTGTAAAACGAATTAAAGTATGCCATTTCTGATTATTTCTGAGGAATTCAGACTTAAATATTGCCTCACTTGAATAATCTTACCTGCAAGCACTATATCAACATTATTTTTAAGTATTTAAGTTACTGTGGAATACATAAAAGCATTAAAAAAAACAGAATTATGGTTCCAATGTTCAAAATGCCTTCCATGAGGAAGCTAATAAAGCTAATAAATCATTGTCCTTCTGAATCAGCGCACTGAAAATGGAGGGAAGAAGCATTAATACAAATGTGGATTGTACTTTTCTTTTTTCCTAAAAAAGCTGCAGAAAGGCAAGTTTTGAACAACAATATCATGTATAAATAAAACTACTGCTTTCTTTGCTAAGTTCCCCATGGCAGTAATGGTTGGGAAACTTTGCTCTGTGTGAAATTCTTAATACAATTCAAAACCCACTAAGTTTAAAAAAAATGTCATCAAGGATAGTTCCATGTGCTAATTTCACAAAGAGTGTAAAACGGGGCGTACAAGTGTACTGTGGAAATTGTATCCATGCTGTGGATGTGAGACACATGCCACATTCCCGTGTTACAACAGTGATGGAAGTACCATCCCCTGTCAAAAAGTTTTTGCTTTAAATAAGTGTAGCTTTGGTTCTGCAAGAATCAAAGTCACTGGGAACAGTATTTGTGTTTGAAAGAACTGCAAGTTATGTCTGAGCATCCCTTAGCTCTGATCACAGTTACTGGTGTAAGGTAGCCCTGGGCTGACACCTCCAGATGTGCAGGTCCTTCAGAAGCAGCTGATGTCCCACCAGCACCCAGTGCAGGAGCTCCAGATGATGGGCAGAGCAGGTGTCACAATGGCATCATCCTTTAGAGCTGAATTTTTTTCAGAGTGCTCACCAAGAAATCACCTTTGATAAAAGAGTCAAGGGAGATAAGGCTACAAAAGTCCTCAGTTTATCACCAGAGGATTTATATGGTGTAGCTTTTCCTAGCAACCATTGTACAAGCTCATAAATTAGGTGCACTCTATTAGCAGAAGTAAAAAAAAAAAATCATGATAGGAGCAAATTGGGATGTAAATGAGAATCAGTGGGAAAATTTAGACCAACGATATACTGGAGATCTCTTGTTTTAATTTATGAAGATTTGCTCCCTGTGTGGTTGTTAAAACCAGTGTCACTGTGAGTCTACAAACTTTTATATTGCTGAGTCATATTTCTTAAAATGTGCCAGAGGCATTAGCTAGTATTTTAAATTTGTAGCACATCTGAAATTGAAGCAGAAACCAGAAGTAATGCCTGGGAAGGTGGAGGAGAGACAGGGAGATGGGGTTCCAGTGTGCAAAAAAGGCTTTACAGCATCTTGCAAACTTTGTGGGCAGATCTGAGCTTTGTGTGGGAGGCCCCTTTGCATAGTCTATGTGCCAGAAAATGAGGCATTTACATGGCATCGTATTCTTAGTCCTAGGAGAGCAGGGCTGTGCCTGAGAATAGTTGCTTTAGTAAATATGAGAATATCAGATCTTAGGTTTTATAGGAGCACTGTAGACTTTTAGAGATATTTTAGCAGAGAATTTGTGAAAAAAACACATTGAATAGGACATCCTCCACTTCAGACCAGTGATTCCTCTTCTGCTTCATTTCATAGCAAAGGCATAAGTACAAACTCCGTGGTATGCAGGGAAAGTCGAGAGCTTATGTATGCAGCAAACTGATAAAGTGAATGCGCTTGCTAAGAAACACTATTTATTAGCCCACATGCGCCACAGATTTAATCTATATAAAGTGTTGCTTTGTGCTTTGTAGACGTATTCTGTGTGCTTGTAGCAACAAGAGGTATGAGTTGAAATGGGGGATTTGCAACAGAGGGGGATTAGTCTGCAGCTGAAGGGAATCTCATGCCGAAAGGCGCCCAAGGAGAGCTCTTCACTGGAGGAAGGAGGATGAGGAAGAGGAGGAGGAGGAGGAAGCACAGCAAAGCCTGCTTGCGAACTATCAGGCTCCAGCTGAAACACTATGTGATTAACAAACAGGCTGGGGAAAACTTCAGAAATCTGTTTTCCTTTCATCTGCTTGTGATTTTTGTTTTTCTTTTTAATGAGATTAAGCTGAAAGTATTTTTTTTTAACCAAAGTCTTTTTAAGCAAAAAAGCTGGAAGAGCATTCAATTGCCCTTTAATGCTTCTGAATGTTACATCAGCTACAATATGCAAAGCCATCTAGTTTAAACTGTCACTGTTGCACACAGAATACTCTGATCTAGTTGATTTCATTATCACAAGCTTATTTAGTTGCTTATTAAAAATTAAGCTTGAGTTTCAGAGGTTTTTTTTTCCTCTGTTGGATGCATTTTTCCCTTATTTCTAAATGGAGTGTAATTTAATTTCTAGTTTCTTCAGGCTTCTTTTTATTATATCTTTGATAGTGAATATTTATAGCAAGTCCCAAAGATTAGTTTAATTTGTGTGCCTTAAATGCCGCTTTCAGGTATAATCAACAAAAGGAAGTAGTAAGACTGAACTCATTACCAGTCTCTACTCTTCTCCCCACATCAGTCACATGCCTCTTATATTTGCCTTAGATATGAAATGAAATGGCTTATTTAGATTAAATGCTGTGGTGCTCACTTTCCAGGGCAATTTCTTTTAAAGCTCCATATGAATTTACTAAACCTCAATGTTAGAGCTATCCTCAGCTTAATCCTAACCTAGCAAGACTACACAGAAGCATGGTTTAATGTGCCTTTTTTAGTGCACAGAAAAACTATAATTCGGGTTTGTTATGGAGATACTCGAACTAGGCAATATGACTGTACTGGAGATAGCCCAGCTCCAGGAGATCCTGGCAATATTCTACCTGCATTTAAAAGGCTGGAATTAAAAGGAAGTGAATCGGGAAGCTTGGAAGAAGGAAGATGTTAAGATAGGTGAGGAGTAAAAAGGAAAGATCTCAAAGTGTACTTATCAGTAAATGTAGCAAGGAGCAAAACAACGCCTCTGTAAAAAAAACCCCAAAGAATGAGAAAAAAAAAAGGACCTGTGTTAGTCTTGTAGCTATACAATATGGCTGGAAATTGCCACTCCTTTAAAGATGCCCCTGCTCTAGCCAGAACAGCCCAAGCTACTTGTTGCAGCAGGACAAGCTGCTTGTATTAGTAAGCAGTAGTGAGAGAGTCTGTCCGTTGGGGTGGAATAAGGATGGGTCCTCAGGATGAGCAGTTACTGGATATGTGTATTATGGTATCTTTTCCCATGAGATATGATACCCAAGACCTCCAAAGCTGCCCAAAATGGCTTTGCATGACCGCCAGTATTTTGGCTAGATGAAAAAGAGGAAAACATTAGCAATGAAGAGTAAAATCAAAAAGCAGGAGTAACTGAATGCCTAGTGAAAGTCAGACCTCAAGATAGAGACTTCAAGTATCACTGACTTTAGCAAAATGATCTAGGTTCCCATTAAAGTGGGATAAATACTTACTAAATCTGCAGTGCATTTTTTTTTCCACCAAAATCATGTCCATACTGTTGAAAGCTGCATGCTTCCAAGCAGAGAAGGCTCTGGCCTCAGCAACTACAAGCAAGTCCAGAGAAATGATGGTCTCTTGCAGCTGATCCTTTCCCAGGGAAGAAGTGACTGATGATGATGTCTTGACAACAGCAGGCGATATGGAATCATGTCTTCTTTATAAACTGCTGCCATTTGCTTTCCATAGCCCTTTTACTCTTCAGATGTTAGAGTTTTCCTTTTAATAGTAGTTTAATTTTCATAGTAATGACTGAAGAGAAATTGCTGGATACTTATTGCAGAGGCAGAGAACATTCTTCTTTTCTTTCCCTCTAATCTTCTCTTCATTCTTTTTTTGGGAAATGACAGCAAAGGAAAGAGAAATATTTGCTTCTGGATGTATTCAAATCAAACATATTGAATAATATAAGATTAACTTACTAGAAGGAAAACAAACACAATGATTATTGCAGCAAATGGAATGAAAACTCTGGTGGTGGCTTATATGGTGCATTTGTCAGAGCTTTTAATAAAGTCTTCTTGCAGTGTGTTGACTGCTTAATAACATTCTTTCTCTAGTTCCATTTGAGATCAGTTTTTCATGTAGGGTGGTATGACTGACTGATTTTTCAGTTTTACTGGCCAATGAAAACACAGTACAAGATGATCTGAGTTAAATAAAATAATGGATGTGATCTGAAACTTATCACATCTCTTTTAGTTATCAAACCTTGCAAGATTTTAAGACAAAATCTTATAGCTTTTATCTACTTCTTTGGCCAAAGCTTGACTTAAAATTTGACCTTATCTCTTCTTACCAATCTGAGATATAGAAGAAAACAGTAGGATATCTAGAAGTTGCAGAGCTGTAGTACATTATTCTTTGGTAGTAATTCCCTGGTAGAGATGCAGGTATGTCGTCTCATTTTTTACAACCCCATTTCCCTCTTTTACAGAATTGCTGATAGCTTAATACATTCTCCATAAATTGTCTACTCTGTCATGTTACTTTGACCCTCACAGCTTGGGGAGGTGGTGACAAAAGGAAAAAAAGAAATCTTAGCTGTCATTTCTAGAAATATCGCAGCCAGTGGGATGCCAGCCCCTACTTGCCGCTCACTTGATAAGTCAAATAAACCCACACGTTGCTTCCCGCCGGCAGCTAGCCTTTGGGTTCCGAGTTGCCATGTCTAAGCTGCAATGTGCCTTTTAGCCAGAACATGAGACTTGATAATCAGTGTTGAGCTCTTGAGCAGTGTTTTTGAACATTTTACTGATAGTCTAAAGATAGCCTGGAAAACAAAACCGATTGTGGTTGTACTAGCTGGGTTATGTTTAACTGGAAATTCACAGATAAAGACAATA
>JAVCKT010096950.1:0-12308 GCA_032273925.1 Rhynchotus rufescens | reverse complement strand
TAAACATGCAGAGGCAATTCCTTCACACTCCTTTTTGCAGCTTAACTCTGAACGTGTTTAACAGTTCAACGCTTCCCAGTGCCTCTCTGTGGGCAGTGCTGCACCGAGCACAGGTTCCCAAGCTTCCTGCTAAGAAAATATATCTCATAGTGGACAAGAAGCTCAGGCACCAGAGGCCAGGTTGTCGGAAGCTATCATACTGCAATATATAATTTATCCGCACTTTACAGGATCTAGTTCAAAAAAAAAAAACAAACATTAATCACAGCAGAACAGCTTCTAAATGATCTAAATCACAACTGGCCACTTCTTACTCGATGTTCGCTTCATCTCAGCAGGCACACACCTGCAGGAGGCCCTAGGGACATGCCAGCTTAGCAAGGGACACAGGGGGAAGCTGAAGTATCAAGCAGGTCTTACACCTTTTGAAAAGGTGAAAAGTCTATATTAACAGAAAACACATAGACCCCAGAAAAGAGAGACTATGCAAGGAAGGCTTTTCATTACATAATTCTGAATGGAGACAAACACATCGAAATAGAGGCTGTTCTTCACTTCAGTTCATGAAGGAAAGCTGGTTCCCAAGCAGCTGAGGCCGCGCAGAGCAGCCCTGCAGCTGGGATGAGCCGCTACAGCACGGAGCAGCCAGCAGAGCGGTGCCACCTCCGCCAGCTGAGGCGCCAACCAGGGTCCCTCACCCCAGTTAGATATCCACAGCTGATGCCTGTGTGTATGTGAGTCTCTAAATAAATAAATAAATATAAACATATAAAAATAGTGTGCTGGAGATCTGGTGAGCTTCGCATAAAACTGCTCTTCTTTCTTGAATTCTCTAGTTGCAGTTCAATCTAGACTATCTTTATAGTTCAATCTAGACTATCATGGCTATTGAATTTACCTGAGGTTTCCATAGTGCTAATAACTATCCCAGCTTCATACTCTTTTCTACAAGCAGTACAGCAGCTTTAAAGTTATTAGAATGGACGTTTTCTTTGCCATTTTTAGCTGGGTTGTCTCTGCTTCCTGCAGTCAGCTGGTGAGATAATAAACCCCATCTGAGTGTAATAAGTGACTTAATCTTATCAAACACCACATGGGTTGTCACAAGGAAAATTATGCCTAATAAGAAGTTCACACAGCAGTCACTTAGAACAATAAATCAAATGGCAGATTTTCATTAGAAAGAAAAGGTGGCACAGGGTAGAGACCCAGGGCCATGCTCAGAAGACACATTGATTAAATAAAACCTTGCCAGGAACAAACAAGACTGCAGCAGTGAAGGAAGTAGTTCACATGCACTGTAAAGAACGAAGAAACACTTTACTTTCCATTTCATCTATAAAAATTAATTCCTCCTCAGGAAGGAATAGTTTAGTGGAAACTAAGGAAATAGTTTAGTGGCTTTTCTCACTATAACAAACAAGCCATTTGTGTTTGGAAAATAAAACAAAAAGCTGAAAATCCAACTCTTGGGTCCATTTTCCCCCACTGCAGTGGCCGATGACATCTGTGATGACCCGGTAGTTTCTTCTCTGCATGTCATTACTCATCTGGCCAAACCACACAAACAAGCCCTACGACTACACAAATACCACATGCAGTTACTTATCAGTGACAGCAGTCAACAGAGCCACCAACGTTTCTGAGCAAGTGAAAAGGCTCTAAACACAGAACAGGCTTCTCCACCCCAGGAGAAAGTTTAAATTAAAATCATCCTTCAGACAAAGGTAGCTAAAAAGGTGAAGGCAGTTTGGTTGACAATTTGATTCTCCTAGGTTGACAGCTTCGAAACCAAAGTCACTGCTGCCACGTGCAGACATCTCACTAAAACCCATCTCAAACCCTTGCCTGAGCCTCCCCAAAGGCTCCCTAGGGCCACTGCCACAGACAGGTCACTTGGAGCAAGCCTGGCCTTCGCACGTGGCCTCAGGCAATAACACCATAGCAAAGCAGAGCTCCGCCAGGAGCACCACAGGTGACCAACACAACCCGTGGGCTTGCAAAACTTGCCAGCCTTTCCTCACCTGCACTGGAACCGCCGCTTCCGACTCGATCGATTCACTTCAACTTCCTTGAGTGATTTTATTAGAAATGATGAGAGGAGTAAGGATGTGGGCTGGATATTGTTCAGCTTGATTTGGTCTGCTATAAATGAATCTATCTGACGTTAAGAGGCAACAGAAGAGATACTTTCATTTATTAAAAGGAAATTCAACTTCCTCTGCATTCCAAGAGAGAAAAGAAGGAAAATGGCAGAAATTCTTCTTTCAAATTTAATACAAGTATGATGGTAGACTGCAGGTAACCGGAGGAGACACTATTTACCTGCAACTCAGAGACACTCCTTGAGACCTAGTTCTTTACCTCAATCAGGCAGCAAGCCTGCCAGAAAACCAAGCTCAGGAAGGTAAATCCACACACTCCTTACCCTGTACCTCTTATGAACCACTTAGGAAACAACATGAGAACAAACTGGGCTACAAAGGGAGGTATCTAATTGAAAATACTAATTTGAGGGTACTTCTCATGCCTCAAGAGTAGATCTAATTTTAAATATCCTCTTTGAACATCTGTACTTCAACAAATATCAGAGATAGGTCTAGACAGAAATACCAGACATAAGGAACCTGGAATGCCACAAAAAGAAACATTCAGAGCCTCAGTGCTATGAGTAAATGGAAAAGAGAGTACACTCTGTATCTGAGGTGGGGCAGGGGGAAGGGTGGAGGGTAC
Organism: Rhynchotus rufescens; assembly: GCA_032273925.1. NCBI lineage: Eukaryota > Metazoa > Chordata > Aves > Tinamiformes > Tinamidae > Rhynchotus > Rhynchotus rufescens. The sequence continues at coordinate 9,575 of JAVCKT010096950.1, read as the reverse complement.
AGGGGAGACTGACTTAGTGAAGAGAAAATTCTGGTATTTGGGAACATCTAAGACATATTTGCACTCTGAAATATCTCCCATTCTGGTACAAAGCAATGAAACCCTCCTAGTTCAACAGAGTCTTGCCAGAAACAGGCTGGACTAATAGTACTCCATAAAGTACTCCAATAAAGCGGAGTAATAGCACTCGCTCTTTTAGCGAAGGCAAATCTTGTCCACAGACAGAGGCTCATGTCCTAGTGACTAATCATCTCCCACAACTTTTGAACCAGCACGTGCTCCCTTTCCTGCCTCAGCTGATTCCCATGAGGGAAAACAGAGCCCTGTATCTGGAAGCCAGGTCTTTGAGGAGCATCTTGCACCGCAAGTGCAGCAGAGCAGCTCGGAGCCGCACGCAGCACCAGGAACAAGGGAAAAGGCTAGGCTGGACCTTACTCATTTCCAGAATACTTACATCTTGTGAAGTCTTCCTGCAAAGCCATCATTGCTGAAGGAGCTGTTCATTATGCACTATGAACTGGGACTTATCCTTTCCTTCCTATACCCCTTTTTGGATCAATTTTGTTTATTCATTTCACTGCAAGCAGAGGACACTTGTCTTTCCACTGCCTTGCCCAAGGCCAAAGGATCACATGTTATTTCACTCTAGCGCCCAGTTACTTCTCCATCAAGAAGAAGTTGTTCTCCCTTCCTACCTTTCCACAACCTTTGGCCTTTACTCACAAACAGTAAAAACTAATGAGACAGGAAATAAACAAAATTACCTTCCCTGAGATCCCCTTTAGCCAGTATTTTGGAGTATATTTACAAATCTGTTGTATGTAATGACCCTGCCTGTCACTTCACTGCCTTAAGCGATGCAAAGTGCAGCTTCCTCATCAGCCAGATCTGGTTTCCATTTTTAGATGCAGCAATTAATGGAACAAGACAATTCCACATCACTTTGTAGACTCACGTTCTGCCTCTTACCAAGTACAATTTTTGTAAAATGCCCAGTGCTTGAGAGTCAGCTGATGGAAAAAGCTTTGATTTTTCCCTCCCCCTCCACCTTTTTACAGTCCTTTTTGGAATACTGTATTAATTTATCAAAGCATCTGCCTTATTAAAGACTGGCTTAACACACACACACCTGCTATTTATTGACATCTTTTAAAAACGATGCTCTTCTGCCTTCTGAGTAGCAGTATTTTCCTCTCCGTCAGTGCAGATAGACCAACCTGTAAATGCATCATTGGCAGTTGTCATCTGTAAAGCTGCTAGGAGCAGCAGTGCATATACAGCAGGGAACACAATTATTTGATTGGCGACTGCTGCACAGAGAACTTTAACAAGCAGGGGGCTAGTTTCTCAGCTCAGCATTGCTTTATTTAATTAGGTCTTGGCTTTGCAGCCACCATTAGAATGACTTGACTCTCACATTTCCTACTAAACAGTAGCCCTAAAAAAAACCCACCTCACAATGGTTGATTACACAGTAATGGAAGGTAAGTAGAGGAGTAGCTGGGGGAGCACCAGACTCCTGTGGCAGATACGACTGGATCAGGCATTTGTTCTCTGGTGCATTACTCCAAAGGGGACACGCTGGTTGCTGAAATCTAACAGACTCACACTGATGACGCAGCCTGTGGTCCAGCCAAATACAACCTCAGCTAACACTGTTCTCACCAGCCTCACAAGTGCAGATTGTGTAGATTATGAAGGTATTTCTAGAAGAAAAACATAATCCTTAAATTGAAGACTAACTGAAGGAGACTTCACCAGATCCTGAGCTCTACAAGGATAGCTGTAATGTTTATTGCCAACCTTTCCCAGTGCTTTCCCTCCTAACACCTTCCTCTAAACTTTCAGATACTATGCCCAGAGAATGATAAAATACTTCAATCATCTCTAATCTCATCGCACTATCCAAACTATGAGAATTCCACTAATCTAAAAGTTCTGATTCTGAAGGATCTGTTCAATTTGGGGTCTTTAGAGGTTTATATCAAGAGTCCGTGCAGAATAGAGGACTATTTACTTGCACAAATTGCCATCAGGTTATTACACATTAAACAATGAATCACAAGTACAGAATTACCAAACTGCAGAAATTAGAAATGCATTTTACAGGGGGAGGCTCTAAGATGCACCAAGTAAAGCCACGTGAGCTGAGGAAACTGTAGTTCGTACAGCAGCACTTGGTGACCAGCTCAGCTCCTTCTCTTGCTGGGGTCACCAAGATTAGGGAGTGAGCTCAGAGCAAGCAAACACTGGTACACAAGCAGGAAAGGCCCAGAACATCACTATTTTGCATAGTGATGAAAATGGATTATTTTGGTCCATCACAAGCACAGCAGCAAATATTTGAAGTAATCTTTATTTACTTTGAATAGAGGCAATATCACCTTCTAACTGCAAGATGCACTAGAACCAGAGAGCGGCCATATCCAGGATGATGCCTTAGGGAAAGCTTTTGACACCCAACAGGGCACACAACCCACATAGGGCCCCAGGGTGCTACAAAAGGGACACATTAGTAACAAGCTGATGATGATCTTGCTGAATTCTACAAATATCTGAAGGTCACTGCTCTGGTTTATGCCTTGTAATCAGGCCAGGAACAAACAACACTGAGTCACAGAGATAACAGTCTCCTAAAATGTGGATTTTGGGTGGAAAAATAGTCAACTAATCCATCAGCTAATTATACTAGTCCTGATCTCCCTCCTACTCTCACTTACTAAAAAGATGTCCGAGGGCTATTTTTAAATTATCTAGAGAAACAAGGCTTATGCAGTCGCCTGCCTCTCTGCCAACTGCAAGGCCTGGACAACCTCGTCCACAATCCCCGAGTTCCCACTCGTTTGCAAATAGAGACAGCAAGCAGGAGCACAAAGGTGCTCCGCAGAAAGAGGGGTACCCAGCTGATTCCAAGGTCAGGATCTGCTCCAGCAACGGGGTATGAATATCCTAGGAGGAGCTTTATACATCAGAGTACCCAGCTGTAAGCTAAAGCCGAAGGAAATGAGGGTGACGGAACAATACATTGACTTAGTTTGTGACCGCACAGCAAGTCAGTGGAAGCTGTCCCTGAAATGAAGGAAAACAAAGAAAAAGATCTGTGAAAGGATAAATACAGTATACCATTATTTACATTCTAAGAATGCAATTATTTTCATTATAGTCACTTTTCTAAAAGTTATAGCAAAGGAAGTGTATTTGCAGTTCTCTATTTTCTCATTTTCTTCATGAACTACTTGTCAAACTTTTACTCTGCAACTGTGTGGGATTCACTTTTTTTTCCTCTCATTTTATAAAAAGCCAAGAGAATTAGACTGCATACAACTAAGAATCAAGAGCTTCATCAGATGTGCCCAAGGTGATCTGGTGCTTTTGTTTACAGGGACTGAACTCTCTGTAGGACCTCCCTACTGGAACGTGCATGCCATACTGATTTTTTTTCATAGAAAGTGAATATAAATACTGTTTATTTTGATTCCCATAACTCTAAATTACTTTCTAACTTGTCTACTGTGTAGCTGTGAACCCATGTGCTTTACCTATTAGCACGCCATTTATATAGGAGTAAAGAAAAATATTTCAGATGTAATCCAAGATGAATGAAAATAAAGACAGATGAATGGAAGAAAAAATTCAAACTTCTCCCCCACACACTGCAAGTAACATCATCTTTTGTGACTATTCCAGTTGCTATGGCTACACAGACAAAATCATTTCCAACCATGAAAGCCCAGACGCGCTTTATTCGAGGGCAGACACTGCTCAGAGTCTTCTACGAGTAAGGCCAGTCCCAGGACACGATGGCAGTGGTACCTCATGCATGCAGGTACAAGCACTGAGCTCAGCTGGTTCCTCATCTTTGTAGCAGCTCTAAAAGGCAGGCAAAAGATCACGGCCGTGCAACTGCACAAGCTACTGCAGCAAAGAGTTTTTGAATATGTTCAGTAACTAGGTAGACCTTTCTCTCCTGTCTGGTGCCTTGGGCATTATTTAGAGTGCTTAAAAAACAAAAAAAAACTCCAGACAAACGACTCATGCGTGGGTTGGCATCTCCCCCAGCACTGGTAAAATCAGGACAAAGTGCCTGTGGCAATGCAGCTGCACCGTAACACGTACCGCAGGCTGAGCGGAGCATCTGGGGGTGTGAAAGAGCCTTAACGCCCATGAGATGTCTAATCTCCTCCAAGGTAGATCCATGCTTAGATATGCTCTATATGTTTGTATTTGTCACTTCCTACGTAAACAAAAGATTTAAATATCTGTCTGGTATAACACGGTATTCAGGTCTCCTTAGAGACCCAATTCTGCACTACTACAGAAAATAATCTCTCTGCATCTGACTTTAACTGTTGCTGGGACATGGCCTGAATCTTGCCACTGCTCCTGCTGGCTTCCCAAGCACTGGAATGAACAGTGACTTTGATCCTTCTTCTCCTGCTCTGCTGCAGTACCTCTGGTAACCTCCATCTATACCCGAGAGCTCCTCTTAAAAGAGGCAGAATCTCCGAGCATCAGACAAGGCCTCCTGACGCTTGGGCTCGCAAGTCCGGACCTTCCTTTCTGCTTTTCTCTGAAACTATGTGAATATTAAGGATGGAAAGTATAGACTCAAAGATCACACTATTTGAGGAATCTCCCATTGCTTTTAAAAACAAAGACAAAAAGACCCAAAGATCCAAAATTTGATTTCTACAATCATGCAGCAGTTCTCTCAGTGATTCAGAGTCTAATTGCAAACATTAGGTTCCTATTACACTTTCTTTCATCAAATACTGCCTCATGTTTCTGAAATCCTGAAGTGATACATTTCCTAAATAGCTTTGGAGGAATAAGAGCTCTGTGGTGGGAGGCGAGTTGTGTGCCTCAGATTTCCAAGAGCCAGAGGTTCAATGAAATCCCACAGGTGTGTCCAACCACTGCACAATTTACAGAAATGAGTAATCCCTCCCCTTTCTTATTTAACTGTGAAGGCAGCTCCTTAGAAGGGAAAATGGAGAGTTCACAGAAGGCTGGGCCACTGGTCTTCATGACGGCCCCAGCAGTTTGCTTTTTGGAAGGCTATCCCCCAAATTAAAGATATATTCAGGAAACCTGTTAATATTTAAACTAATGCCCCTGGCCAGAGTGTGTCCCAGTACAGAGTCTGCTGGGAATGGGCAGCATGGGCTGGATGGAGCAACCTGGCTCCATCACCCCCAGCAACTGCAAGCAACGAGCCGCCAAACCAGCAGCACAGCCCTCTGCACTGCCCAAGAAGGGATGCTGGAACTTTTAACATGTTGGAGGCTCTAAGAAATAGTTTTAGCTCCTTGGCCATCCTGGCTGTCCCTTTAACAGCCTTTCCTTCTGCTTTAGTTTCGCTCCTGAAGATAGAACATGCTTGCTATCAAAACCAAGGGGAAAGCCACAGGGACAGGTCTACTCTACACCCTTCCCTTGCTCTTTCCATGGGCATAACAAGGGTATGTGCAGCACTTAATCTTTTTCTATGTGTTTTCTACAGCTGGTGCATTCACTTTCAAATTATTCACAACTCTCAGCTTCAAATTCTCAAAGTATTGTAAAAATACCTGGTAAGGTGACACTCCTTAGGACAAATGAAGTTCAAAGAACCAGGGCCTAATCCCAACATGCAAGACTCAGTGCCCCTCAAGTGTCAGAAAGCAAATCATGCATGTTCATACACCTGGTTTGAAGGCAACTGTCTTTCTGAATAGAAAGCCTAAGCAGAGAAAACAAAGAGTTGTTAAAAATTAAACGTATTAACCAGCCAAAACAGAAAAATGCAATTTTCCATGAGAAAATAAATAGGTTTGACAGCTGAAATGGTGATTTGCACTGAATGCCTTAAAAGCTGCCCACTCCTGAATTGCACATTTAAAATACAGTTGAAATAATTGTTACCTTCACAATAAAAAAAACAATATTCCTCTAAAATACTGCTTTCATTAACCCAAAGATGTTTTCTGTTCTGCTCATATATTGTTCACAACTACTTCATGGTATTCAGATATCATTATCATTGTATATTACTTCTTATGTGTACATACACAAGCTAAATGATATGGCAAGAAGATACAATAATATGTAATATTTGATGCTCTGATGCAACCAATATTTTTTTTTCCAGCCTTCAATACTGTCATTTCCTTCCAAACTACAGGGAGATTTCAAGGGAAGTCTAATCCCTGACCTGCATGGCTATCAAGCACCACTGTGCCAGTGTAGAAATTTTTCCTAATGTCCAACCTGAACCCCGCCAGCCCAACTGGAGGCCACTTCCTCTTGTCCTATCAGTAGTTATTTTGTAGTTATTATTAATAATGACATAGCCATTAATGACATAATGGCATTAATCTAGGCAGCATATCATGTTAGAGGGCAGGAGCTCCACCTTCAAATCAACAGTGGGCATCTTTCTAGAAGAGCTGGGGTGGCAGCTGTGCAGTTACTGGAGGAATCACCGGCTCTCTGCCTTGCTGTCCTACAGGCCGGACAGAGTGAGACCTCCCCTCTTCGTGGCTAGCAGCAAGTGCCCGTGTGGGGCTCTGCTTCCCCTTGACCAAAACCCTTACACACCAAGGGCGAGTGTGGGGCAAGGCAAACAGGGAGGAGGAATCGGGTCCTTCTCCCCTTAGAAAGGATTCACCGATCAACAGGCCAACTCTCTAATTTGTTTTAAATATTGCAATCAAGTACTGGCGCTGCCAATTCCTGCAGTGGTTAAGAAAACAATGCAAATAAGTGATATAATTCATGTCAACACTGTTTCTAATACCCACTATACAAACAAATAATTACAATTGAAGGAAAAAAAGTATCACTGAAAAGATAATTAAGAATTTTGGCTAGGGAAGAAATCATTCAACTCGGTAGATATCAAAACCACTAGAGACATCTGCCTCCAGGTAATTATGCAAACTAACCCAACAGCAGCCCCAACATTGACTGCAGTTTGTCAGATGTTTCAAACGACCTAAATGAAAATAAATTAGGCAGTAACTTTTTGGAGAAGTGGTCAGCGAGAGCTGGAAAGAGGCGATAATGGGAACAAAAGGGACTATCCACACAGCTCTGCAACTCCTCTGCCCAGAAACCCAGTCCCACAAAAGACCTTCTATGGTTTTCACAGGCTGCAGGAAAAACAAACTTAAAGTAACATAAAATAAACAACCAAAACCAGAGGTGCACAAAGGAATCCCATAACACAGGGGCGGCCCCTTCTGGCCTTCTCCAAATGAAGGAGGCTGCAGTCCAGGGAGTGGAATCACGGTGCCAGCAGCTCCAAGGCCTCAGTGCGCTCAGCGGTCATCCTGCAGGTCCAAGTGCCCCCCTGGCACCCAGGGACACAAAACCATCCAGCGGAAGGGAATTTCAGCAAATAACACCAATTAGGTGGTTGTCCTTTCTCTGCATCACCATGTTGAGACGCAAAACTCCTCTCCCAGCTGCCGAGGCTGGGACCCTCCCATGGACTCACTTCATATTAAGATGTGACAGCTAGAGCCATCACTCGCAGCAGGCAGGCAGGCAGGCTGTCATTAATACTGGGCCTGCTGAGTGTCTCTCCACAGGGCTGCCAGGCAGCAGCCTCCTCCTTAATTCTTCTCATCAACTTCTGTTGTTTGAGCATCAACAGCTCAATTGAGCTGGCAGGGAATTTTGCATCCACTCACGCAGTTTAAAGCCCGCTCCTGGAAGCCAGCTGCGAATGGGCTGAGACCAGAGCTGCGTGAAGCCCCGCAGGGCACAGGGAGTTTCTTTCCAAGGCTGTAGTCTCCCAGCGTCAGAGACTGCGCAGCCAAACCGACCCCTTGGGCCTTTAGCAGACTCTGCAATATTGACAAGTCCCATTCCTATTTCCTCTCCCACCATTTACCTTAGTGTTCCTTGGAGCTGACCCCACCTCTCCTTCTACTACCTCTATACAGTACTTGACTCAGTGCCATCTCTAAATGCCATATGAAGCTCATTCTGTAGATTTAGCCTTTGCTTTCAGAGGTCTTTAAACAGTCTGCATGCTATATACCAAACAAAAACATATTTTAAATTTTTATTTTCTACCTAAGCTATTTATAAGCAGTCTCTGTGTCTGTCTTGCAAGTTCTGACTTCTACTTTTACAACTTAGCAGCACAGATGGGAAAATTACTGATTTCAGTTACAAAAACATTGGGTACAATTCGTCTCACATTTATGGTTCATTAGCAACAGTGTTCTTCAAAGTAAATGCTTCATTTAGTGTATTTTCACAAGCCATTTGCCTGAGGTTTCAGTTTCATAGAGAACACGGTGCCTTCCTATTTCCTTTGGATGCACTGCCACTAATTGCACTGCAGCACCTGGAACTCGTCTCACTAAAGCAAACTCATTAAATAGCACTTCATGTCACAGTGCCTAGCCCCAAGTGCTGGGCTTCGTTGGCTGTTTAATCATTTAATGTTTCCACTGTACAGGCAGGCAGGATCCTGCTTCTGCCCAGGATGTCCCACTTGGATAAACCCTTTTTCCTTCTGATTAAATGTTTTCTCTCCAGAGCTTCCCAGTCAATTCTGACAGTCCCTCCTAGCTGCCTAACAGAAACCCGGGAGCCTGAGATCTCCAAGAACAACCACAGGGAACCTGTGGCCCTGGGGGTTTGGCAAAGGCACCTCACAGGGCAGCCAAGCCCAGCGCTCTCCAAACCACCTGCCAGGCACCGAACTCACGCAGCAGCCAGCTGCTCAGCGGGAGCCTCGGCCAGAGCCGGCCAGAGTCCACCCGCCCGGCACTGCCAGGCAGGACACTCTCGTTTCAACAACACAGGGCCTAGCGACTTTCTTTGCAAATCTTCACATCAGAGCTAAGCTTCTTTCCCCACCGTGGCTTCTCTTTACAAAGAAGAATCAATTGCAATCCATGCCTGTTTCCATGTCTACTCCGCAGACGCAGGATTTAACAGAAAACAAATCTCTGTACACCAAACGCGCAGGGGCATTGTAACTGGGCCTGCTTTACTTGGCTGTTTACTAGTTTACAATAACATCTTCACGTTTCAAGCTATATGCACTAAACAAAGCATACCCACTCTGCACAGTATGTAAAAGGACAGATTTTTTCCATGGTGAATTTGAGAAGAGCCATTCACTGGACTAAAAAGAGATTATAGAAATGAATATTCTTTGATCACTTAGCAGCAACAGAGAAAATGTACATTCAATTAAAATCCAATTGGGTCATCTCCATTTTTATTTATTAAAATAAAAGCAGAGATCTCCATTTAGAAACAAATTGTATCAGTAATTTCTAAATGTAGGATCATCCCAAGCCACAAAAGCAAACATACACAAAAAACACATTCAAAATTACATAGAACTATCCAATCCACTCTGTACCTTTCTGGAAGATTAATATGGATTCTGAAAGATTAATACAAATTCCACATAGCCCAAATCATCTTGATTGCATAGATCAAACTGTTGTGCTTATAAACAAGAAAAATGTAAAATTCATTTGTGTATTTTCAGGGTTGGTTTCAGCACAGTTTTGTGGGTTTTTTTTTTTTTTTTTTTTTTGAAGTCATTATACCAAAAAAAA
>JAVCKT010096949.1:0-12309 GCA_032273925.1 Rhynchotus rufescens | reverse complement strand
CAGGCTGCCCAGGGAGGTTGTGGAGTCTCCTTCTCTGGAGGTCTTCAAAACCCGCCTGGATGTCACCCTGTGCCACATGCTGTAGGTGTGCCTGCGTGTGCAGGAAGGTTGGACTAGACGATCTCTAGAGGTCCCTTCCAACCTTGAATATTCTGTGATTCTGTGAGGCAAATTTTAATTCATCAGCAATTTATCAGCAATTGTTTTCAGATTTTTTTCTCCAGTTTACTCTTTTTCCTTCCCCAGCCCACTGTGTAGTAGATTTCTTTCAATTTCTGTTTCTTATCAGTCTCTCCACTGTTTACATTTTATTTTTCACTTAAGTTTTGTTCTTCCTTTACCTTTTCTCATTTACATGATTTCCTTTTAGACTCACCACTTTGTAGCCATGCATTTTTACATTCTCTATACCGTTATAGTTCTTTAGATAAACTGTCTACATTTCAACAATCCGTTTTTAATGAACTCTGTAATGAATGGGTTTAATTGGAAGACTAAAGTTAGCATTGCTTTTTTGATTTTCTTTTAAAATATTAAGTATTGTAAAACTCACAGTAAACACTAAAAATCAGCAGTGGGAGAACTCCAGCTTGATGCTTGTTATGTCAAAGAAGTGGTGACCGTTGTGGCAACGTGATTGCTGTCAGAGAAGTGTTGCAAGCCTCCTGCAACACTAAGGAGATTTCACTCAGAGAACTGCAATAAACATCACAGATTTTTTTGGTCAATATGTCTTTTAATGAGGAGCAAACACTGAATTCTGTTTTGTTTCCATAAACTTCACCAGCATTTTTCACAACGCTTTTTAGAACTGAATTTTCCTACTCTATTGATGAGCAAATTTCTTGGATTGAATTTCTTGATTGATGGATCAGGCTGTTTGGGTGAGATCTGTGCTTTAGAGATCTCTCTTGTTAAAAAACTAGAAAAGATCTCAAAGAAATAGTACAACCTGAGCACTATATTTTCCTACTTAGTGTATTTACTTTTTTCAATTACTATTAGCAAAAATGTCTAATTGTACATCTCAAGAAAACAGGTACAGCTAGTGACTTTGATATCTTCATTTTATATTATATTGTTATTTATATTGATTATTGTATTACGTTTTATACTATATTATATTTTATAGTATAATTTGCTTGTCACTAGATTTGGTTCTAGTGAAAGGTATATTGGTGCACATACAAAACACAAACTAAAATAAAAGCTTTGCAATTTAAGCTCATATATCTAAGAATGTATGAATTAAGAAATAAAATATAGAAAGTGTTTATTTTCATTATAATAATAAAAAGCAAAATAGAAATTTTAAAATATGTGTGTGTGTGCGTATACAACAAGGCACCTATAAAACTGTAATTAAGACTTAACTAAGGCTCCACAGTTCCTCACATACTGCACAAAGAGAGAGGTCATAATTGCAAGACTATTCTCTGTGAATTTCATAGATTTATCCCTACAAAATGTACATTTCCAACAAGGGCTCTATGACACAAAAGCATTTCTGTGGTCAGAGACTTCAAAGAGCTGGTTTTCATCTCATGTTTTCCATAGCCCAGTACTGGCATTATGGATTCACCATGTCATAACTACACTGGTTTCACAAGACCCAGCTTGAATCAGGAAGCAACATACTCGTGCCCAGTGCTTTCAAAAATTTTGGATTTACTGACATAACACACAGTTTCATTACTCCATATTTAACACTAGAATAGCTCTTTTTTCATCTGCCTTTTTTTTTCCCACTGTGATGCATGCATTCTGCACCCTCATCAAGTTATTTTTTTCTCTGTCTTTCTGCTTTTCCCCTCCTTTTCCCTTGAATAATTGAGGCATCAATACGATTTAGTTCCCTTTGCACCTAAGCATTTGTTAGTCATGACATAAAGCACTAAAGACTAAGAATTGAGAAACAAGATTATAGTAGGACAATATCCTGCTTTAGACAGGCTTCAGAAGAAGCTCTGATATTTAATGAATCAATATATAGTTACTATGGCAACCTTCAGTGATTAAATTCGACCTTGCAGACGTAGAATCCCTCCTTTAAGAAATGCTCAAAAAATGTTTGCTGCATGAAACTCCATACCCTGGCTGACACCAGGGGCAGGGCTGGCTGTAGTTAGAGTGCTGCACAGTCTAACAGTGTCTGCAGTGTGATTAGCATAAAAGGAAACAAACAGCAGCAGATTAGCAGAATGGCTGGACTGTCCTTCCAGCAATGTGCTCAAAAGAGAAACTACAGTGCGCTAAATGCTAAGCTGCAGCTCCATGTTTGAGATATCTATAGGGGCAAATTAGGATGCAGTCCCTTGGAATGGACAGGAATGAGTTACAGAAGAAAAATAGAAGATGACATAACTGTCTTTTTGTGTCTGTGAGTTTATTGTGATTTCTTGCATCATGACGTTTGGGGGATCCATCCCTCATGATGGATATTTTCATGGAAAATCTTGAGCCCTCTGGTTTCTTGTCCTAACAGTCTCATGTAGACAGCAACAAGTTGAGGTATTGTCAATTATTTTATTATTATCTAGCTAAGAAAACATTATAAAATGTGTTGAGATAATGACTCAGGTCTTGTGAGGGTAAAGCTGTACTTACATTGATACTCAGAGATTAAACATTGAAGTTTTGATGATAAAGGGCTCATAAAAGTATAAAATGCTTGAATGGAATAGTGACTCTCACCTTGTTATTTTGAGATATTCGCTATATGCATGGCATATTGTTTCTTCTACTTTTAATAATGCATCGCATGATATACAACTACTCATTCTTTTCTGAAGGTTAGGTTTTATAAGCTTTTCTCTTTGGAATTACTGACACATGGTATAGCATGCCTGCTGTCTCTTGCAACTCTGCCTTTGTAACATATGAAAAAAAACACAGCTTGTTTTATCCCTGAGGACACTTTAAAACATCATCTAATAAAAATTTTTAATATGTAGTTCTTGCTCTTTGGGGAGGTGAATGTACAGCAACTATGTGTTCTGCTCCCTGGTGAGTCTTGCAATGGAATTGCATCTGACCTCAATATCAAGCAGTTTAAATTATTTGCTCTTTTTATTTTCTCCAAATCCGGTTTTGTTTTGTTATGAAGGGATTGTAGTATACAGAAAACTAGAACAATTGGAAGCACTGTATCCCTCAGCTGATGAAAGAGGTTTGTGCAATGAGCCTGACAGTTTACTTGATTTACTCTTGGTATGAGCCACAGCAAAAGTAAGGATGGATTTTGAAGATATAGGAACTAGGAGGTGATGTAACTTGTGTAGCTTATGACATGTGCATCTTTCTCTGCAGTCACTTTTTCTGGATTCACAGTTTGATCTTAATTTCATGAATTTTGTTTTCTCCTTTTGGAAAGCTTTTGCCTATAACATGACTCATCCTCAGGCTAAGACATACATACATTCAGGATAGAAAACCTTTGACTTCTAATTAATTGTAAGTCTCTAAGGCATTTCCATAAATTTTATTCACAGTGGTTGTTTTGTCAGGAAGAGGATTTTAACTGCTACAGGTTTCTAAGGCCTAGTTTAGGAAGATATATATCCTTTTCCTAGGATAGTAAGAAGTGTATTTTCATTTATACATTCCTTACAAAAAATAAAATGTTATAGGCTGATGTAAGAAAATCTTCAGGACCTCTTTCAGTCCTCTCATGTGCATTCTATCAAATTTTGTATGATTTCATGTCAGTTGTATTTCTTCAGAGCTGCTATATGTTTAGGTAACTGCATACTCTTAATGCTGGTTCACATGGGACAGGTTTCGATAACAAAGGAAATAAACAAAAACTACTGCTGGGTACTACAGTAAAAACCTTATTCAATAACAAATAAAACAAATCATACCAGAGAAGTCATTTGCAAAAAAATATGTACCACTATATAGTAATAAAACCTTGCTACCAAATGCAAGCTTTTTAAATTACTTTGGGTAGAGAACAAAACTACTGAATGTTGTTCCTCTTTCACTATTGGCTTCCACCTCCATTTCCATTTCCATGTTGCATCATATTACATTGAAATGCTTTGATTTTAATCCTCACTTCTTTTTGATTAAAATAATGTACGTGATATGGCTACAGTTACAGTATTTGACCTTTCAAATGCTTGTTCTCTTTCCAAACATAAGTCCAGTTGGCAAAGAGAATCAGCAATCAAGTCAAGACCCATTTTTTATGTCAGAATGTTTGACTACATGAGAGGAGCTAACAAAGCTAGGCAAGAAGAGGCCAGGCTGGTAAAGTTTGGTTAATATGGGAGTTTAGAGCTTCACTCTGATGTCTGGTATATTTGAACTGCCAAAGGCCAGGAGAACGGCCAGAAAAACAGATAGGAAATTGGATGAATATGTTAAATGTTTCCTCATTTTTAATCTGTCCTAAGGAAAAGAAGCACAGAGATGCACAGAATGCAGAATGAACTTCCACTGCTCTACAAAAACCTCTAATGAGAACTTGCAGCTTGCTTTCAGTTTGTATGAGCACAAAAGACTGTCTTTATCTAAACACTGGGAGGCTTTACCATGCCACCTCCAGTTCATGCAGAGAGGCTGGCTGCTGAGAACAAGTGTGCAAATCTATTCATCAAAAGCAGTTATTGATTTTGCCAGAAGGAGAATTGCTCTTTCCCTTGTTTTATGTTTTTTTTTTTGGAAGGAAACAGAAAAAATTAGGTGCCAATATGCTAAGCAATCTTTTGGCAGGAAGAAGAGGTCTCTTCTTGCCACAGTCATATCCCACAGACCACAGATAAAAACTGGGAGTCATGGCAGTCAGTAGGAATTAATGATAGGAAAAACATCTGCAAAGTATCCATAGAAAAGAATGGAAAGACTTACAGTTTAACCCAGTTTAAGTACAGTGATATTGAGAGTGTTGTTAATTCAGAGGGCAGACCAGAGCATCTCAGAATCCTGCTCATCTGCTCTCTGCTTAGATGTTTCCAATAAAATACTATGCTAAATTAATGTGATCATGTCATAAGAAGTACCTTTATTGTCAATCTGTTTAAATTTTTATATACCCTATTGTAGAGAATCATCTCAAAATTGTCTTGCCAGAAATATGATTTACAAGGGTGGAAGATTATTGTTTCCCAGCACCAAAGATGTGAAAGTATCTGACTTGAATTGTACTTAATTATTTGTTGTGGCAAGCTTTTATGAGAATTCAGTCTGAGATTACCAAATAAGCAAAAGTAGGAGTCACGTGCATAATTTACTCTCCTACAAACTCGTGAAGGAAACAAATGTATCTTGATATTTATTTGAAAAACACTTCATTGAGAATGTAGCTCATCAGATCAGATTAGCTAATATTTTATTAATATGGAACAAAATGATACCTTGCCAATAGAAATCACGACTCTTTACACCACATTAGCGTACTGAACTGCCCATGCTCAGATACCATCAGATTACACAAAGAATCATAGCAAAGAAAAGACATTGATGTTGTAGAGAAAGAAAACAGCAAATCAAAGTGAGTAGACCAGTAAAATACCCCTTCTGTTTCTGATTTAGTGCTAGAAGATTCTTGGTATACTGCATACCTACTACTTAGCCTTCCAATTGAGAAATCAAAAATACTTGTTTTTTGTTCACTCTTGATTGATATTACAGTTGCCAGATCGTCCCTTGATACATGCTCCTTGTCAGCCAAAACTGCTGCTGCTTTGACATGGATTGGAAACATCTGTAAGGCCATCTGCAAAGCCTTCATTCCTCAGATTTTCAAACACTGTGCTACTGAGCAGCTTTATTTAGCACTTTAGGAACCTTCTAAGTAGTAATCATTCATAGTTTTTCTTTTCTTATGCCTTTTATTTATCTTTTCAGTCAATTAGAAGGTGGTTTGACAACAAGAAGTGTGTATGGGGCAGGTTGGTGAGTATGCAAAAGGAGTTGTGGATGGAGAGGTTGGAGAGTAAGCAAAGGCTGGATGGAGAGGAAGATATGAGAGAAAGGAAAAGGAAGCAGCTTGGGAGAAAGATGCTAAGAAATATGAGCATGTGATGTGTATCCTAGCTGGGATACACATTAATCTATAAAGACAGTAAGAGCTGAAGGTCAAGACAACATCTGTGATAGGAAAGGAAACCTTGGAAGAGCCTTGGAAGTCTGTTCAGTTGCACTAGCTGGAGCGACCTGGCACTTGGGCTAGTGCTTTGAGACAATGCCTACTAGGAAAAGGAAAGGTAGAAGCTAATGAAAACACATTTATTCCAAAACAAAACATTAAATATTCCATTTTCTCAACACTGCTTTCTTTTTCATGAGTCTCATATTATCCATATCTGTGATGAGGTTTCTCAGCTCTGAGGTTGTGACAGTAGCACAGATTTTGCCTGGTGCTTTAATATCCTACTGGACAGAAGATATAATAAAATCTCTCCAAATGATTTTTGAAAAATCATGTAGCTTTGAGTCAAGTCTAGGTTAAACACTATGTTAAACTGGTTTAACAGCCCACAGAAAAAACATTTAACAATATTTGCTCAGTCCTTAGAGATGAGGAAGGGGGTTGACAATGTATCTGTATATTTATTGGAGTCTTTATAAATATTTCATAGATCTTTGTCATGTTATGAGCAGCACAGGTAGAACTGGAATATATTTGGATCACAGAACCATGGCAGCAGACTGTTCCTCCTCTACCTACAAAACTATTATTTTCCTGGAATGGTGGTTATTTAAATGTCCATCAACTCAGCTGAGGCCAGACTCCCCTTATTTCCAAGCAGTGACTGGAAAATTCCCAAGAAAACAAGAAAATCCCTTTACCTGTTTTTTTTTTCTCACTTGATCAGATCATTTTTATCAAACTAAAACAGCCTGTTTTTAAAGAATGAAACCTGTCTTGTGAATAAATAGAAATACAGAATATTAGCCCAACAACCTGTAACTGAACAAAATGGAATAATATCATGCATTATCTGCGTAGTATTACCCAGAGACAGAAAGGAATCCAAAACATTCCCAGAGAGTTTCCTTTATTTTTACTTCATTCAACAGCTAATTCATATTCATTTTAACAAGGACACAAAATCCAGCCCTATATTCTTCACACAGAAGAACTGTTGGGGCAGTTAAATCCTGACTGCATTCACGGCTTTGCCCGCTTCCCTTCCTATGCCTTTTCAAGGTGATAAGATCTCCCACAAAGAACAAGGCAAGGAAGCCATTTGCAGAGCACAACAAGGTTGCTGGTTCTCAGGTAGGACCAATGCTATACATTCTTGAGTGCCATCTACTGGCATTTATTAACCATTTCCATACGTACAAACAGAAATCTCTGCTGTAACCAGACGCTCTAATTAACAGAGACAGAACGCTGGCCTTTGTGCTCATGGACACGTTCCAGTATGATGGTTCCTGTGTTTCAAAATCAAATACTTAAAGCACATTCCTAATGTGGAATTATAGCTTAAAAAAAAAAAGGCAATAAAATGTTTATGGACCTGTAACATAAATATATAAATATACATGTATACTCATTTCTATACACCGGGAAAACCAGCATTTATTTGAATTGGTGCTGAATGTTTTTGAGGGTATAGGTGAAAGGTTCAGCAAAGCACCCAAGATATTTTGGTTCAATCTGAACATTTTTAAGTTATAATTTTTTCTTTCCTCTTAAATTTTAAAAATATTTTTTAAACCTAAACTGTTGTTTTGAACTGAGAAGCAAATTTTGTTTCAAAGAATAATGAAATGAATATTTTGAAATTTTTTGGAAGAACTGTTTTGTATTTAATAAATTTCTATGAAAAAGCTTGAAAGAATCTCATTGTTTCTCCTTTTTTGTTTCTCCTCGTACCTGGAAGGAATATGCCTCTGCTCATTGGAGAATTTTTGCCCAACTTTAGATCCCTCCGTTTAGGTTTGTCTCAAGATAAAGAAAAAAAAAAAGAACATTACAATTTGGCATAACTTTGTCATTGTAAGCATGTATAGACAAAACTTAAGTGTTCTTTCCCAAACTGTTGAGATAAAGTTCATCAAATCTAACAAGAGCTTAAATTTAATGAGAGCTTGAATTTTGGCTGGCTCAATTTGTCTAAGAGGTGATACAAATTGTAACAGAATTTTTTTCAGTTCTAGGAATTCAATTTTGCAAATCTGTGCTTGCAGCTTACTGCCACTGCTTAGGAGATGAAACTAAATTTTATTACTCAGAGAGACATAGTGGAATAATGCTCATTCAGCCTGCAAAACATTGTCAGACAAAAAGCTCCCAATTCAATTTTAATCACCTCTACTGCAGTAGACATTAGTAACATTAGATTTGTCAACTGAAAGGCCAGATATGATATCTGAAAATGTGATATTACAAATAGAGGGCAAGGTGTTTTAATAATAGTCTCTGGCCTTATGAAAGTGTGAAAAAAGAGGTCTGTTGAATTGAAACTGAAATGAACTCTTTCTTGCATTTATTTAAACCTGAACTGATTGAGTGGGTTGGTGAGAGAAGGAAAGAGAAGATCTATTACAACTTTCCCTACTGCCACTGTCTGCCAATGAATCCACAGGATATATAAAGCCTTCCAGCTCCCCGGTGAATAATAAGACTGCCTTCTTATTGTTACAAGACCACAGTAGAGGGCAAAATACCCTGAAAAAGATCAGTATTTCTATTTCCTTAATGACATGATAGCAACTGGCATCTTAAAAGCAAATGAAAAACAGCAATCACAAGGTCTCAAAATTGAATCATCTACAGTGCAACCAGCAGCAAGACTCCACTTGTTGCTCTACTAATACGTCTCCTTCGGTAAGGAGGTAGGTAGCTGGTAACTGGAGAGGGGAATAAAGCAGCCAAAGCTACACTCATTCTCTTTTAGTCCAGGCTTATATTCTCAAAATCTTTCTGCTCTCCAGCTACACTGCAGGGCTTGCACCTGCACCTCTCAGTGCTCAGCCCTAATAACAAGGAACCTTTTCTCCATCCTATTATATGTATATGTGTGAGTGTGTGTGTGTGTGTGTGTGTGTGTGTAAAGAAAGTGGTTTTCTATAGCTAGTGCTTAATTCTTGCACTTAATTCAGAGAGCCTTGGCAAAGCAAGGCAGAATTCTCTCCAGCTTTTTCTACAGTTTCTTCGCAATCTCAAGAGTGTGCTCAATATTTTCTTAAATTCTTTGAAGTGCTTTGTCCAAAGAGGTTGTTTCATTTGATTCTTCTTGACAAGCTTATTTGATTTCATTCCATAAATTTTCTCTTCAGCAGAAATTGCATAAAATGTCCTCTAAATCATTTTGTTTAGAACATTTATGTGAGATGAAAATAACATTTAGTTATTTCCAATCTATTCTGCTTTCTGACAACTGTCTTGTAACTCTTAACATTCTGTCTTTTCAGATAGCTTAATACTTCTGTTCTCTTGTACAAACTTTGAGAGCCATTTTGCAGCTATCCCCAAGCTGCTCTGTTAGTTTCTCTTCTTATGACCTGTCATAATTTTCAGCATTTCTGCTGTTAAATCTTGTTATTTAGCCATCTCACATTGAAACAGGCCAAGAGCAGCATTTCTCAGCAACAGGTTTAAATATATGTCTGTGTTCAGAGAGCATCTAATTATTTTTTGTCTTTCTAAGCATTACAATCATGGCTTTGAATAAATTGCGTTTTGAAAGATTGAGAAAGATTTTTTTAGCGCTATGCCTTAAGGGAGGCATCTAGTGATTAACGCTATTTCAGGCCAATATTTTCTAAAGCCAGGTGATGTTATCATCTCAAGATAGAGCATGACCTAGATAGCTCTCTTTTCATTGCAGTTGTTGCTTCATGCTTTAAACATGGATAGGTTCATGGAGCCATGAACCTTGGCTGTGGATACCATGACCTCAAGAGTCAGCTCTACTGTTAGTTTAAATGGGAAGAAAACTCAAGTGTGGAATCACTATTTGAACACCAGCACCGTGTGCTCTACATCTCTGCTCACAGGTATATTGATTGCATAGCAAGATATCTTCAGAGCTGATTAAGCCAGTGAACACTGCAGTTTAACATCCTTCCTAATTAGAGAATAAAATCTAATTATTATATATCATGCTGGGATAAGCTTATGTCCAAATCCAAATCACGCATCTTGTCATCTAAGATTTTGGATTTTTTTTGCTATTTTTTTGAATTTTATTATTTATATTAAACCATTAGGTAAAGCAAGAGGTTTGTGGATAAACATGCTTTGGTCTGTTCACTGTGCTTAGCAAAAGAATTAATTTCCCGTTCCTGAAATTAGGACTTTAGGGCAATAAATCTTGCCTCACCTTGTAGAGTTAGGAGTTAGGTACAATCCCATTCATTTTCAGCACATTTGTTGTGTGTGACTAGAATGATTTCTTAAAATATTGTGGCATAAGGCAGTACCAGATTGCAAAGGCCGCTACAGGGCAGTCACCTCAAGGCAATTTCTAACTGGACAGAGACAGAGTGATTTGTAGCAGTTGCTGATGTCTTTATTATTTACCTGAACAACCAGCTGCACTCAGCAATTTGTAGGCTGAAAGAGACTATAGGAGTTACAAGACTAAATCAAATAATTTTTCCTTAAAGTAGTAACCAACCAATTAGAGAATGTTTCAGTATGGAATTAGGGAGTTTGGAAAACACTATTTCACCCAAGCAGGACTCCATTCTTGGGGCACACAGTGGTAAGTCTGAGTGATATCAAGGAGTATCATTGTACTTTAACATAAGATTTCATTTGTGTTCATTTTTTCCCTGTGCCACTTCACCTCCAAAACAGGGATGGAATATCAAGTATGCTTAAAGAATAAATTGCAATGATTCCATAGAATTTAAAAACTGTTTAAAAACAGGAAAAAAAGATATATTGATAAATTTAAATAACAAGTAGATTCAAGGAAACCCTAATCTTCTCATAGATATCTTTTGGAAGAATATGCATAAATTGTCTGAGTTAATTATTCATTATGAATTATATGGCTTATTAATATCACATATATTACATACATATTACATAAAGTATTATTATATAGTTTTATTTCTTTATATAATTTTAGTTTTTTATGACAAATAGTATGGCTTACAAATAACATAGATAGCTGTATTTGCAATGATAATCAACAAGGTTTTTATACCAGCAATAAGGCAAACTTTAAGTTCTATTTTTTGCTCAATATTCCTAGAATTAACATGTATCACAGTTTCGACTATAAAAATACTCTCTTTCTCAGCTTACTATTAGTTTGGGCAAACCCATCTGGAAATACGTATGATTTTACATCAAATTACCTAACTCTAGCTCACAACTTTCTTGTTACATCTCGTCAGAGAAAGAATATCTGTAATATTCATTGCTATCTTTTTACTTTGCTGTAGATTTCTCCAGCATTTTCTTTGCAAGTAAACATAGCTTGCAGTTAAGAATGGGCAAGAGGATGTCTTGAACCTAAGAAGGTATTCTGGGTTATCCAAACCTTTACATTTGAGAATGTGTTTTTGCTTTCAGTGTTGGCCTCAACCCAGATGTTTTGCCATGCATGTGTGCCACATTAGTCCTACAGATGCTGCTTTTTCAGTACTACCTCAAATACTCACTTCAAATATATTAATTTAAAAAAAAAATCTGGGGTCACAAAACAGCATTTAGAAATGCTTGCACAAGTGGAATAGGGGGACTATGGTTACTGTGAAAAACTCACTGCTTCACAGGTTTCAGCAAAGCAATACCTGGATATGATATCTGATGAATTACTCTTGTCATGCTGTAATGGCTGTAGCTGCTGTTCATTTCCAGCATAAACATTAGCCATTCTGCTTGAGGGTATTCAAGGTACCCAAGGTTTACTTGCACTCTGCAATTTCTCTCTCTGAACTGGGAGTGAATAAGATCAACATAGAGAGTTTGTTGCTATTATTTCGTACCAGATGACTGTCTTCCCATGTTATTCTTTCATTACCAGAAATAGTACCTATCTGATCATAAATCATGCCATTTGTTTACAGTGTTGCTACACTGTAACCTCTTTCAGAGATTAAATAAAGTTAGAAATTGTATATACTGCTGTACTTGGAGCAGTTGAAATTTGAACAAGTCAGACAGTAGGTAAGCAACAGAAAGCAAGTGTTAACCAAATTTCACTAAATTTAAGGTTTAGTATATTAGTTATATATACACTTGCCTTCATATATACTTAACCAGATACTTGAAAGAACCTCAGAAAAAGAAGTATGTTTTCATTTGTCAAAGTGAGCAGCTCAAAGACAGGAAATTGGAGTTGCTGTTGTAAGTGAGTGACAGTACAAAGGAAGTCAAATTACTGGAAG
>JAVCKT010096948.1:0-12310 GCA_032273925.1 Rhynchotus rufescens | reverse complement strand
AATTAAAAACAAAAAAAAAAAAAAAAAAAAAAAAAAAAAAGTCAGTTTCTTCTTAATGGATCGATAGAAAATTTGGCCCTGGTTTCTCCTTGACCAGCTGCAGTTGTTTAGATGCTTGCAGGCATTTTCTTACTTTTACAGAGAATTTGCCAGAAATACCATTGTCTGAAAGGTTAAAAAATCAAATCCATAATTTCTTGTATCTTTTGTGAAGGCTGCAGCCCTGTCTCGTGTGATTCTGTAATATTATGGTACCTTTTGGAAATCCAGGCTTCAGGTAAAGAAGGAATAAATGCATTTCAGCAAGTCAGCTCTAAGGTGGCACCAGAAACCAGCGTTGCTAGCTCCTTCAGGTTTATTTAAATGAAACTTCAAAGAGAAAACAAAGCTTTTATTTAACTTGCTCTTCTTAACCAGGCTGTCAGTTCTGATGCTTTCTTATGCTTTTAAAATAACATAACTGATGTGCTTTCTGTCAGGCTGGAATTCATAGTCACCATTTTTATACCTTCTCCTACACTTCTACACTACAGAAACAGGTTTGCAGTTTGGTTTCGGAGCAGGTTGGGAGTGTTTAAGCAGAGTGACTGATTTGTCCTAATAGGCAGTGCCCTTTCCTAATGTCTTTTGGACTTCTAGAGCAGTTGTCCCATGAGAACTATTGTGTGACATTAGCAAGGCAGAAATTGGCTCATTACAAACCATATAACCTCTGTAATTAAAGAGAATGACGGTTCATCCTCCGGTAAGGCAACTGGCTCAATAAATGCATAGAGCAGCTCCAGCAAGTGAAGTAATTCAGGATTTAGTGAAACTTAGCCTAGGGGGAAGTGAAACACTGCCTAGCTCCTGCTCTGGTCAGTGGTGAGAAATCAGAATTGTCTCTAGGTCTGGCTGCCTTTACAGTAGAAGAAGGTGGTCACAGCTTCATAACATCAACATATGACTTGTAAGAAATGTCTTGCTCAATGTGGAAAGTTGTGCATTGTTGGCCTAGTAGGAGGGAAACCAACATACGCGCCTCACAGATGGGAAGTTTGGGAGCAATAGAGAAGAGATTGTCCTAAGCCACCGAGGTGACCTGCAGGAGCACGAGGACGTTGGGATGGGGTCCCTCACGCCCCACTCTGATGCTCACCCGTGATGCTCTCCTCTCTTGTACCTCGAGAGCCCACGGACTTCCCACGTGGTCCCTCTGCAAAGGCTGCTTGCAACGAATCACCCTCAGGTGCTGTCAGAGCTGGGTCACTCGCTGACAGCGTGCAGTGCAGACCAGTGGCAACTGGTCTCCCAGGGCTGTGTTTTCAGAAGGCAGTACGAAACCTGCTTCAGGTTCACAGCTCATTTTCCAGTTTTCCAAACCCACTTTTGAGGCAGAACTGCCGAAGAGCTGATCGTGCTCCTCTGCTCTCTCTTCTCCCCAGTGAACTAACTATGCGTCAGAAACTCCAACAACTTGGGCCTCTGTGTAGGTCCTTATCAGACTTTCTGTCACCAGAGGCTGAGGCCTGTTTGTTCTATAGGTAACTGAGCAAAATTCATATAAGCTTGTGGTCCAAACCACGTAAACCTGCATGGAAAGAACATTCCTGGTCTTAGACAACCTTTCTCCACCTTCCTAGGAAAGTGATACCTTTTGAGCTCTGTTGTGCCGCTCCTGCTCTCATGAAGATTGCTTTGCTGTGGGACCAGACTAACTGAAAGAAATCCTGTCCAGTTCATTGGACTGTGTCTTGGTAAAGTTCAAGGGCTTAAGTCATGAGAGAAGTAGATTATTTAAAGCTTAATCTTACTTACATCTCTACATCCCACCTTTTTGTCTGCTTCGGTCTGAAGATAATGAATCTCAATCACCCAAGCTGTTACAGAGCTTGAGTTCAATGCTCAAAATAAAACCTCTAAATCTGGCAGGAAATTTAAACTTGCTCCTGTCTCTGCTTCCCCATGGTTGTCAATTCCAGATGCTGCATGTCCCTCCAAGGTGTCTTGTGTACCAGTATTTCCAAACCTCCCATCTCTTGTCTTGTGATAGGGATCTGCTCTTGATGAGTTATTTCCAGCAGAAGTTCTCTTAGCTGATCTGGCAATCTGGAACAGCAAATTCAGGGGTAAATCAAAGTAGCTTTTTTTTGTTTGCTCCTGCTGAGTTCCAGCTTGAGGGATCTCCTTCACCCTCACCTCACCCTTTGCACCAAAGCAAAAAGCACCCAAACCAGAGCCTGCAACTCCAGGGTAGGGAGAGCAAGGATTCCACGTTGTGTCAAGTCCACCATACATTCAATGCTCCAGGCTGGTTTGTGTTCTCTGAGGACAAATAGAGATGGTTGAAAGAGTTTGGAGTTGCTTTTTGTTAACACCACTCTTTTGGCAAAATAAATTGCAAACTTATCAATCCCTATGAATTTTCCGTTCACCTTTCCTATTTATATGGTCAGTTGTAGAGCGCTCAGAAAATGTTTGATTCTTTTTTAAATTGCATTTTCAAAGTTTCAAACAATTGTATGAATATTTCTTCTGTTCTTAAGTGAGCAACAACAGCAGTCTAATAGCTTTTATTTTCTAACCATCTGGAGACCTGTTCTCTAGATAACCTCTGAATGGCTTTTAAGAAAACAAATCTGTCCTGAGGGTTCTTATTAAGAACATTGATGGTGTGGTAGAAAGAGATAATGTTTTTAGCAGGCTAATAAAGGGAGCAGAAGGGGAAATGCAAGATTTTGGGTACCTATTGCCTTCAGATCTAAAACAGAAGCAGCAGTTTCACAGCATTTCAATAAAAAGCTTGTTGTTTAAGTTGGAAAACACATGAGATTAGGAACAATGAAGTCAGATATTTTTTGATGCGAAACAGAAAAGATTGATCGTGTGAGAATTCCTTCACAGCACAGGTGGATCTAAGCCATGGGGTGGCCATGGCCAAAGGCTGTGTGTTCATGGGGGTGTTTTCCCTGCTCCCTGCTCCCTTTCCCTGTTATCTGCTCCTGATGCTGTTTCCCTTTTCCTTTGCTAGCCTTTGTTATTGCACATCCAGACGTGGGTAGCACCACTTTGGTCATCCTCCATCTCCCCCATCCTGATCCACGCAGCTCAACGTGAATTCGGAACAGAAATTGCTTCATTTGTGCCCAAAGTCCCGTGGAAAGGAACCAAGCTGCCCCATTCCACGATGTCCTCACCAAGGAAGGAGGGCTTTGTAGAGCTTTCAAAATAACCATTTTTGGGTTTTGGTTATTTTGAACCAGTTATAGTGAGAACTTTCTCCTGGGTTGTTTTGGCCACTGTGCTCAGTGAATGGAATTATCTTGCTAGAGGCACAGTTTTAAACAGTGTTGTTTTTCTGGTAGAGTTGCTTGCCCCGAGTTGAGTTTTTGCCTGTAGAGCCATTGATGGGGTCATATAGATTGCTGTGGTCCTATCGATTGATTGATTTCACCATCAAACTGGGAACACAGCCCCAACAAGGGGTCTCCAAAGCCATAGGTCAGTGAGCTGCCACAGGCCACTCTCTCCAGATGAAACAGGGCATAGATGCCCACGACCAAGGGCTGATGGAAACCACCATGGGGACCAATTAACCCAGCAACACTTTGAAACTGCTGGGATCAATGATATTACCATGAAGGTGAGTGTTTTGCCTTGCTTGATAGTTATCCTAAGGACGGGCTGCAAGGAGTTTCATGTGCTTTTTCCTCTGGTTTCCTGGTTTTATGTAGCGCTGGAGAGCAGAGGATGGAGAAGACACGGCAGGCTCCTCTGCATTGGTCTGGCCTTCAGGTGTTTCAAGAGGGGAGATTTCCCAGATGTGATTAAAACGAGAGCTGTGAGCAGCAAGATTGCATTTGTCTCGCCTGCACGGAGAGTACGTGCGGATCCGATGTAAGAGCAGAAAGCGGGAGGCGGCTTGGAAGGGAGCCACGCTGCGGAGGAAAAGCTGGGAGAGGCAGCGGATGGCAAGTACAGCTTGGGTCGCTGTGCGATACTTCTGCAGGAAAATAGCCACAAGTGCAAAAAGAGCAAACCACATACAAAAAAAAAAAAAAAAAAATTCCTTCTAGGAGTGTACTCAAAAATAATGTCAGATCTGGGAAATAATTGCCAGAGGAATTTCAGTTGCAGTTGTGTTCACTTTTGGGCAGTGCACTTTAAAAACAAACAAAAAAAAGAATATTGATAAACTGGACTGAGAGTGCTGCAAAAGTGACATGGAAAACATGAACCATGTGCAAGGAAAGCAGCACAGAGAGAGGATTTCTTCCTGATGAGAGGGAAATGAAGGTTGTCAGCATAAATAGTTTTTTAAGTGGGATGTCAGTCAAATTTATGTCAGGTCTAGAAGAAAGAACAGCTTTGTATTCAGCAAAAAGAATTTTCATCAACACATTGGTGCATACAGCTACGTACTAGCTGTAAGGATCCATGCCCACTGAAGCAGGATACGTTAAGCTCATGATAGCTCTAGGTATCCTGCTTCAGCGGACACGCTTCCCTTATTCAAGCTCTCCTTTAGCAGAGACATGGAAAAACAAATCCAGCTGTCCAGAAGTGTACAAATATAAATGTGGCTAGGCATGAATCACACTTAATAATCTCTCTGGTTTAAGTGGAAGCACGTTTTGTCTGGATAAATGCAGTACGCACCTTGCCCACACCGCGGTGCTGGAGGAGATGCTTCTTTCCTTTGGCCTCACCAGAGTCTCTAGGACCACAGGACACCATGAATTTCTGCTGGAAGAAAACCCCTATCTGCAGATATATGCCCATCCATCTCTTCTGGACAGGCAGGAATGATCATCAAAGCAGGTATCGTGGAACCCCCTGCATCAAACATCAGAGCAGAATGTGAACCTGCGGTGACTTGGTGTCCAGCAAGCGTGAGGTGCAAAGCCCCATGATGAAGCACCTGAAAAGGTGCCCTTGGGATGTGCAATCCATATGGGATGTGCAATCCATCTTAGGAGAGAGGGAGATGGGGGAATGTAGGAAGGAGATTTAAATTTAGGTCATCAGAGAAGATCTAAAGCATTTTGGACTTGGACTGTGATGACTGAGACCTATGACTGTGCCTATTTGCTGAAAATCAATGGTTTTGATGTAAAGTAGAAAATGCTCCAGAAAGCACTGGCTTCCTCAGCTTGAAAAATTCGTCAGTAAATAAGGATAAATAAATAAATAAATAAATAAATAAATAAATGGCAATTCTGGAGGTCTATTCTCCTTTCTGCATTTTCTATGTACCAAAGACAGGAAAAGTCTTTCTTTTCCAGCAAGTCATGTTGTTTGGCCAGCAAGCAGCATGCAGCCCCGTGGAGGAAGCAGAGCCACTGACACGACTGGTTCTTCTGAGAGCTACAAACAGGGACGTTGCAGGGTGTGAACTGATCCATCAACATGATCCGGGAGCTGGAAACCAGTCCATCCTGTTCAAATCCCCTACTGGCACCATCTCCTGGCCTCGGTGTGCTAGCGATGGACTTTTCCCCTGGGAAATGATTCATCCACCAGCCCAGGAATGCAACCCTGAAGGTCACTGCATGCAGTTATCTCCCAACAGGCTCTCAGGAGCTGCATTTCTGGAAGGATGTAGCCTGGAAAAGGTCCCTGCATCTTACTTACATCTGAGTAAAGAGCAATGTCCTGCCTCGCTGGAGTCCTTGCTGGGAAGATAAAACCTCCCCAGACTGTGGGTACAGCAGATCTGCCTCGAGGACCAAGGAGGAGCATCCTGGTGGAGGCTGCAGACTCAGCATCATCTTCCTCCTCCTGCTCATAAAGGGGATGATGCTTCTGATTCCCAGCAGAGTAAAATTAGAATTAGTCCCTGCACAAAAAATGGCCACGAAGCCAAAGTCTCTCTGTGTCGTGATGAGGTCTCTGTGACCTCCCTGGCATCTCTTTACCCTTCTGTCTCTGAGCAGTTTTGGTAAGAAATGGAAATGCTCGTTATATTGTGTGGACACCTATGGATCAGAACCTGCACTATTAACTGGCTGCTAATGAGCTCTGTGAGACGACATGTATAATGCAAATCAGTGAAGCCATAGGTCTAAAAGAGGCAATTTTGTGACTTCTGAGGCCTTCCATTTCTACCAGAGCTACTAAGAAAATATTGTGATTTGCAGAATGGCCTCTTTATGCAAGTGCTGCTGGCTGCTGTTCAGAAAAGCCAGGAAACATAGGAAAGAGAAACACTAAACTGGCCTCTTTCTCTTGGGAAGCAGCACAAAGATGCCCCAAATGTGACCTCTCCCTCCCAGGAGAAAGCCCAGTGTAACATAAGTCCTGCTTAGTGTTTAAACACGGTAACCAGAACAGCCCAGAAAAATGCTTTCAGCTCATATGAGCCCCTCAGCCAGGGCCGATGCTCCGACCTGCTAACCATGGGTGGTGTCAATATTTGTACTGACTAATAACAAAAAGGCTCTCAAAACAGCTAGGTGCATCAGCTCCGTTTTTTCCTGAAAATAGCCTCTAATGCAGACTGTGAGGAAGACCATAGCTCTTTGGCATCCCAGCTTGTGACCAGCTTTGCAAGTGCAATGCGGTAGCGAGTCTGGCCCTGTGAGTGGTATGGGGGGCCCAAGAGACCTGGATTTCAGCCCTGGCTTTGACTTCCTGACACCCTTTTCTGGCAGACACCTTAACTCTGCACTATAGCATTTCCTAAACCGTGGCTGCATTAATTCCTCAACTGCTGAAGCAGCTATAACTACACAAAGCAAGTTGTGTTCCCCTCGAGCAGTTCTTGTGGCCCTTGTTTCCCATTTTCTCAGAGAAGAAGACAAGCTCCATGGATCCCAGTTGACAGCACCTGCTCCAGCCCTTGATGTGTTTGATCAGAGAAGCCTCCACAGTGCCCAGAACAGGGACTGATCTTCACTCATCATCTGAACTGAAACTGTTTTGAATATCGGTGCCCGTATTGTGCCTGTTGCACCGTGTTTGAGTCCCTTCCCGGAGCACACGGTGACGAACACGTAACACGGGGGTAATGTACCAAGTGTGAGCACGAGGAGTGGAAGGTGCTCTGCACCCTTTGGGCACTCTGAGAAACAGGGAGGGGCAAGATTTAACGACAGGTATTTCTCAGCATTTACAGTGATTGTTTTTGTTTTCTTTTTTTCTATTTCTTTCCTGGTTGGCACATTGAGGGATGCATTCCTGCGAACAAAAGCTCTCTGCTAGGCAAGCCCCTGGCCTTGACCTGCTCTAAGCAGAGACCCATAGGGATAGTTTTGGCTCTGCTTGTTGATCCCAGAGCTCAGTGGCTTGCCTGATTTGTCATTGGACCCCTAAAGATTCAAAACTCATTAGCCACATTCAGTGGATCTGAACATCAACACTTTATGAACTTGGCTCAGCTACCAGACAACTATTGGAAATTTTTGCCCTATTTCTAGGAAAGCCGTGGGCTGCTATGGCTCTGATTTCATTGTAGGGTCCTCAAGTGTGTTGGCAACAGATTAGAGCTCCAAGATTTTGTTACCTTCCCCTACAGCTTTGTGAGGAAGAGTTTTGTGCAGTCACACAGATAGTCAGATCACTGAAATGAGGGGGATTAAAAATTAATCTTGAAAGAGAGGGTGGAGTTATTCTGTGGGCATTCAGGTCTAGTCACTAAATGTCAGTAACCAAGTCACCACAGGGTGAACACTGCCTGTTTGTCTGAATGCTGAAGAGTAGAAAAATATTAATAGAAAGGGTGGAGACTCCAGTGGTTTTCACCACTGAAGCTCAGGTGTCCTGTAAGTAGAACTTCTGATGCCCCAATTATTTAACCCCCAATAAAACAATTGGGATTAATTGTATTTTTTCTGGGACCGGTCTTGCATCCTGTGGGAGGCAAACCTAGTCACATTTCCTGCAGGTGTATGTTTGCTGTTGGGGACCTGGGCCAGCTTTCTGGTTCTTGTGTGGAATCCACCTGCAATTCTGCCCGAAATAGCATAATCTCCCTTTGCTTCACTTCCATGTGATATACGAACATATGAGGACAGCTCACTAATCCCTTGTCTTGCTGGTGCATGGTGCGATTCCCATGGAAGGACAGTCATGAATGGCTGGGATTTCAGGGGGTGTCCCTGCGTGGGACCAGCGGTGACTCTGCCATGCAAGACCTCCTACAGGCTAAACTTTGCCAACCTCTAACACCCATTAACTAGCGACTGCCCTGCTGAACCTTCCCTGGCTGCTCAGCCTGTGCTATGAAATGCATCCTTGCTGCTAGATTCAGCTGACTCCATAAATTGCAAATGCTCTGCTTGATGAGCCCTGACCAAAGTGTCCTGGAATTTGCTGGGTTTCGGAGGTTTTCATTAGGGCTTGGCAGAGTCCCTGAGGTTTTGTGAAACTCCTAAGCTATTTACACAGCCATTTGCAAAGCTGTCTCATTTGTAATGTTTGTGCTTTCTTTTGGTCTTCCTCTTTGGCTTCTCTGGAAGAGATGTGCCTCTCTACCTAGAGGAAACACCTACCCAGAGGAAACACCTGCAGGATGCTCAGCAGGTTGGTCTTCATGACTGAGCCACCAGGCTGGTTCTTGGGTGATCCCAGTGCCTGTGGTGATACTGGTCAGGACACCATATCTGCCTGTAGCCTCTGCACCCTCCATGATTGCATTCCTCTAACAACCACTGGTAATCTCTGTTGCCATTTTAAGATTGACATGATACAGGTAAACAACTCAGCTCAAACTGTATGTTACTCTGCTGAAAAGCGTAGATAATACCATTTTAATTGTAATGATAGCTCTCTGTAATGTTAGATAAGTGTTAGTTGAATTTATCTAGTATTACTAGTTGTTTAGCTAACTTCTCATTGGATAAATGCCTTTTTTATGCCTAGGAATATTGTGTAGACTAGCTCTACATACTCTAGATGCAGGATCCTGTGGTAGCGTAGTATGGGATTATGAATTCAAATGTCTGTAAATCATCAACATTTGTTTTGCAAAGGGGAGAATCAAGATTTAAGATCCCCAGAATAAGACTGTAATTTTATAATAGTCATAAGAAGCTGACAACCCAGATCCTCATCTCAGCAGGTTGTAACTTATGAAAACCTGATGAAAACACCCAGCAGAGTGGGAATTTTGCTCTCTTGCGCATCATTTATCCAGTAAATTACATTCTGGGAAGTCCACCACATTGCTTTGATGTTCATCCCATCAGCCTCCATCATTTTACCTAAAGCGCCCAGTCCTGGTGAATCTTCATTGACACCAACTACTTCCTTAAATATTCTTTGCACTCTAGAAAACCAGACCTATTTTCTGAAGCAATAGAAAATGTTTTTTGTTTTTTTTTCTAGGACAAGCATCCTATCAGATAGTCACCCAATAACCCAAGAACATAGCTTGTAAAATATCAGCTGCTCAAGCTCTAGCTTCAATGTCAGGGTGTTGGGCACTATATCCAAGGATGATGTAGTGTGAAGGGTCTGTTGGACTTGGGAGCTTCTGGAAATCCTCCCACACAAATGAATGGTTTGAGCATGGCTAGATCCAAACTGGAGGCCACAGTCCCCGTCTTCCTTTATCTCTCTGGAAGGAAGCCAGCACTATTGTTTGCCCAAGACACGTCACTATCCCACCTTGGCTATCCGGTTTTCTCAGTGTACCTGTTAATTCTTGGCTGTGGTGTGAGTGAGCAAACGGAGAGGGGCACAGAGGAACCCACACCCTCAATGCACACACACATGGCCAGCCTTCCCCAGAGATTAGAGACTCTCAAGCTGAAGTGAGCAGCAAATTCACCTCCTGAAAGGTCTTTTGCTTCAAGAGAGGCAAAGAAATACCCTTCCCTACTAGAAAAAATACCCTTCCCGAGGATTTCCCTCAAATACAGTTTTAGAAACAAAATACACTGCAGCATAACATTCCACAAAGTCTTCAGCATCAGACAGAGCTCATGAGGAAAGACCAAGTGAGGTCTGGCTTTGTACAGCCGTTTCCATCCTCATACCATACTATTGTCATTGCTGTTATATTCATTGAGGTATTTCCCCTTTTGGGCTGCAATTTTATACCCAGTGATTCATGCATTAACTTTCCTTGTCTGGCAACCCGAGTTTTTTATGGTGGTACCACAGTCCTTACTATCTCTAACTCACCATTTCAGTGGGTCTTCTCCAGCAACCACTACACAGACTTTGACTCTGAGCCCTCAGAAATAGCTGCAAGAACTGTCCTGGAGAGGAAGACACGACTTGTGCTGGAAAGCACTTAGGAATTTGCATGGGATATTCCTCCTTCCAAAAAAGGGAGAGTTTTGCTGATGTTTTTAAATGAAATACTTAAGATTAAGAGCATGTAGAGATTACATTTGTGCCTCCCATTTTCAAGACCATAGATATTTTAGGTTATAGAGAGTGAAGAACCCCTGGAAAATTATACATTGGCACTAGAAGACCAACTTTTCCCTGTAGTCCTGAGAAAATATGAACATCATACCCCTAGCTCACAGTCCTCAATAATCAGCTTAGAATGGGGGCTGCACTAAGATTAGCAGGTAATGAACTGCAGCAACAGGGTACAGGTTTCTTCTGCCTCAGTGCTCTAACCCCTTTGCCAGGGAGACGGCTCCTGTTTTAACCTGCTGCAAGCTGTTGCCTCCAGGAAGGCAAAGTGAATCTCTAGATCTCTATTCGAAACTATTCCAGCCTGAAATCAGTATTTACCCTTGTGTCCTTGTCTTACCAAGGCCAATCCTTTCTGTAGAATTCGGAGGAGAAGTATTGGCCTGGCCCATCCCAGCTCAGCTACATTTGCCATTTGCGTGGCTCCATGCAAAGCAGTGATCATTACCCAAGAGCTGTGATGAAACAGCTCTTCTGTGGAACCAAAACGTGCTAACTGCTATCGGTTATCAACCCAAGCAGAGCGGAAGAGGGATGCAATGACTCAGAGCCACTAAAGACGACAGTGTCTTGGTCAATGCAATGCAATTTTACGCCACAGGATCTGCGGTGCAGGGGTGCTGCTCACTCAGGTGTTCGGGAACCTTTCTCTGCCTCAAGATTGTTCTATTTTCTGCAGTTAAACATTAACCAGAACACAATTGCCCATCAGATGTGGCTATATGCTCCCTAGTGAGGTAGTTCTTGCCGAGTGCTCCTCTACAAAATGGTTTCCATGCCAAACCCTGACCTCAACTGGCCCAGCCTAGGCCGAGAATGTAAAAGTAAGCTTGCTTTTCCTCATAGCAAAGAGCCTTCCTTCAGCCAAAGTTGCCTTGAAAAGAACTGGTCCAAATCCTGCAACTGGCGCTCAGCCCCTTGTGTCTGTTGGTGTCCATTTCCTTGCTCATCCTTAGATGCCACCAGAAGTTCTCTTGAGGGAGAGTAACTTCAGGGAGCTAAAAGTTTCCAGTCTTTCTATGTACAGATCTATCAGCAGGTCCATAAAAGTGTAGATTTTTCTTTGGCCATGATGATATCACGGAGTAGAGAAGTGCCTTATGGAGGGTTAATAAGGAACCCTCCTTATAATAATGTAATAAAATTTCATATGATTTGTTTTTGGATCAGGGAAAGTTCTCTTGTAATATTATCAGAAATTCAAGCAATCTTCTACCAGTTACAAGTCAGGGCATTTAACCTCACATACCTTTGGATCTTTGCATTGATCTCTTGAGCAGCCTGTACGTTTTTTGATGATTCTGTCTCCTTCTCTTGTTTTTCCAAAGCATGAGGCCCCCCTGTGTTATCTCATGCACAGGATTTGGCCCTTCTCTCTTCCCCTGAGAGCTCCATACCAGAGAACAGAATGGACATACCTTTGCAACGTGTCATTTTGCAAACATGACTTTGGCAGAGCTTGTTTCCTCCTACACAATGTTAACCTTGTCCACAGGCACATTGGACAACCAAGAGTGAGACAGATGGAGACCTCTCTGTTTTGTACTTTGGCAGAATCTTCCTTCCAGTAGCTTCTTTACGCCTGTATCTCCTTCTAACAAGGTCCTCAATGTTTTAGCACTCCACTGGGTCACTAAAACTGTTTTTCATCTGCCATCTGCACACATGAAAAAAATTCTCACTCTGGGAATAATAAGTCATGGCTCAGGAAGGAGTATGAATGCATCATGTCATATATGTGGAAAAAAAATGCTGGAAATGAAGACCTAAACAGGAACATCTTGGACCATGTCCTGTTAATGAAAGTCAGCCA
Organism: Rhynchotus rufescens; assembly: GCA_032273925.1. NCBI lineage: Eukaryota > Metazoa > Chordata > Aves > Tinamiformes > Tinamidae > Rhynchotus > Rhynchotus rufescens. The sequence goes on along the minus strand of JAVCKT010096948.1, from coordinate 144 downwards.
TTCTGATTTCTACCAGTACTGAGTTAAACTGCGTGGAAATAATATTTTCTGCTCTGTAATTGCATGACATGGCCAGACTTGGAGGAAAACAAAAGTGCCTATAGCTCAGCCCTAAATGAGCTTCTGTTTTGTGAAAAAAATGAT
>JAVCKT010096947.1:0-12312 GCA_032273925.1 Rhynchotus rufescens | reverse complement strand
TCACCAGGGCTGAGTAGAGGGGGATGATCACCTCTCTTGACCTGCTGGAGATGCTCTTCTTAATGCACCCCAGGATCATGAATATTCTGTTGTTGTTGTTTGTTTTTTATTATATGCAATAGAGAAAACAGTGCACTGGTTTGTAATGACTTGTACTTGCACAGGGCCACATGACGATTACCATCTGTAGCAGGAGAAAACTATTAAGCTTTTCTCTTCAAAGACAGGAAAAGAAAAACAGCACTTAGTACCATAGGGAAATCTGCTGGATTTTCATTTAGAATTTTGTCTTTAGGATCAGAGGATTGTGATGACCAGCTTGATGGAATCTCAAAAGCAAAAAGTGATTCAATAAATACTGAATATCTGTAAATCTTTCTATGTAAGTCAGTCTCTAAAAGTTTTGAGGTTCACATCGCTAATAATAATTTACTCTCATGTTTTCTTGAAGTTCCTTTACGTTATCATTCATAAATGAATATATTTCTAGGATAAAGTCCTAGAAATACAGAACTCTGAAACAGAATCATATAAATGATTAAAGTCAGTAACACAAGGATAAGTTACTTATGGGATAGGACTTTTCTGTGGTAGTTGGGTTGGGCTTGCATAGTGAATTTTAATTAGCCCTATGAGAACTTATTTATAAAAGAAAGGAGTTTCTTAAGTGTAAATCACTGCTTGATCACTGATCCCAAAAAGCCTCCTGACCTTTCTGTAGGAGATTATGAGCTCTGGTAATGACAACAGCCAAGTGTTAGGCATCACAAAAATCTTAACAAGTCATTTAGCTCTTCATTACCCAGTCCTATAACCAACAGTGTCTGGACTTATACATGTAGAGATTTCAGAGATACACAAGATGTCAAAGAAGAGAAACACAAGAAAGAATACAAGAAATTGAAGAGGAGAGGACTTAAAGAGTGTGACATCCCAGGGAATCCCATGGACCTGCTCCAGAGTACACACTGCATGGCTGGAAGCATTATGTTAGCCTACCAGATTTTTATACTGCAGCTTGTCATCTCTCCCATTTGAATTGCATATGACTGTGATTGAAGTGTTTTGGTATCCAAGCCCACATAGTCCCTGCATTGTGAACTTAGTAGTATCACACAGTGACAACGAGGACAAGGTGTTTTGTCAGATAATATGGAAAGATTATATGAGGTAAAAGGTCCATGGCTATGATTACTTAGGACTTTGACAGATCCATATCACATTGAGAATCACTTTCGGAGAAATGAGGGCAAAAAAAAGGCATAAGTTCTCTTACTGCCATCTGCTTCTCTGAAAAGTCTTCTGCATTCCTAATCAGAGATTTTAGCAATGGTATCAGTGCTGGTATGCCATGTAAACCCACATGCCATGTGAAGAAAACGGAATAATCTAAAGCAAGGTTTTATAAAATGTTAATATTTATTTGTAGGATAAATATTTGTAGGATAAATACATAGGCAGTTATTTATTGAGATTCTGTTATAGTATTTTGTTATCTTAATAAATATTGCAAGACAAAGTGGAAATGGCACCACAATCCAATTTCTGATATTTTTATAAATGCATTACAAATACTCCACCAAACCACCAGGCATGACTTCAGAGACTTTCTCTAATGAGTTTCCCCTAAGCTGAGACATGGTTTTTTTTTACATATCAAATAATCATCACCTTAATTTATCTTATTTTAAATAAATATTGATTTTCTGATAGTGTTTAAGTCTTCAGTAATAGGCCAGGATATTAAGTACATTATTTTAGTGTAACAAAAATATGATCTTGGCCTCTTGAAACAATTTTTGTTAATAACCACCTTCACTCTTTTCTTTCTGAAATACTCAAAACAGGTGCATCAAAATCATGCAGTCTTCCATGACAGCATTTTAGATTCTTAACAGCATCTTCCTTTATCTCATCAAAGAAGAAAAAATGATACCCTGTTACATCCTTAAAGAATGTTGATGTTGTGTCATTTCCTTGTCTATGTTGTGCCTAAATCACCAATCTATAGCCTGTAGTAATTTTAGACTACTGTCAACAGAAAAGACTATCCTTTTCTCTCCTCAACTTAAATATAATAGAGTCCACTTCAGGCTTGCTGTTCTCTCAAGATACCTCTGCTCTCTCTTTCAATACCTATTGATGCTGCCATAGAATCAAGGACGTTGCCACACAGATCCGTAGTCCATCATCACCTGAATATTGCGGTTCCTCTACTCCCCATTTCCAAGTTTTGTCCTGCCCGCTGCCTTCCTCTTCCTGAATCCAGTTTTTATTTCATAGAAAATTAAAATATTTATGTTCACATTCATCTTCCTGTAGAAACTGTGTATTCTCCTGTGGCCCTTGGCAACTATGAATGTATTCTCATTGCAATCTGCTCAGGTTTTAAATCTGATCTTTTTCTTTTTTTTTTTTTATTTAAAAAAAAATCTTTCTAGCCCACAAATCTTGCTGCTCAGTCTCTCATTTACATCTCAATCATTACATTACTTATCTACTTCTTGTCTATCTTTGCTGTTCCTATACTCAATTCTATCTTCATTCTCTTTTTGGCCATTGCTTCTTCCAATTCTTAGTATGAGTGAATGGAAATCCCATTGAGCCCACGGGGATTACTTCTATTTTGAAAGTTTTGCAATAGTTCTGCCAAGAACTATTTTGCAATAGTTCTTGGCAGCCACTAGGCTATTTTTCTCCATAATAATATGTAGTGGAGGCCATTCCACATTTGTAATATAATGATTTTCATATTTTTAAATCTAAGGTCACTTTAAGAAAATCTAAGGTCACATGAAGAAAAATAATCCAAAAATAATTTTGTGCACATTGGTAGTTTTGAATGATAGCAAATACAATCTATATATCTAAAATTTAAATTTTACACATACGCACAATATCACACATATACACATATATAATATCATAAAAATAAAGTTTGGAGGAATTGTCTATCATATTCTTTTCGTCCGTATTTTCCTTCATTTTGTTTAAAGATATTTTTGTTCTTTTTCTCTAATATTCTTACCTTTAATAGATCATCTTATGAGAGAATAATGGTTTTGGCAAATACTGGGCTATATCTGAGCAGCAGTATGCTGCTCTACCTCACAAATACTATGTCACCTAAGGTTAAAACTATTTTATTTTAGAGCTTCCAGACACTTCTTCCTTAGAGCAACAATTAGAAAGATAGTCCTCATACTTAGGTTAGATGGAGATTGCTACTTCATCTACATCTGTTGATGTTATTTTGAATTAATTGTTGATGTTATTTTGAAATAAAATTTGCCTCCATGTGATTAACATCCTGTAGAGATTATTTAGAAATTAGAATAACATAATAGCTAATGCAATCAGTCATATAGACTGGAAGGTAAAATGAGTTTTAATTCATTCTTTGCATTGTTGATCATCATCATCAAGATCTTGATGATTAATAAAGGAAAACAAACTTATTTTCTGTTAATAGTATTTCAATTGAAAGATAAACACAAAACCAATTCTATTCTTCATAGCTGGATTCCTACACAAGTAGAAGTACAAACGTAAGCAAAACAAGGAAACCAAAAAATATCCATTTAAAGTAATATACTCAGAAAAAAAAAAACAAAAAATCAGGCATTCAATCTATACTTAAAGTCTGCCTCAGGCAACGCCTTTTCACAAAAAGTGCAAAATCTCAAGCTTTTTTTGAAATGGCCCCAAAACATGCAGAGATCAGTTCTTTCAGAAAATAAAGGAGTGCTTTCCCTAGCATATTTGTGGAGCTGTTAGGAATTCAACAGAATTTTGAAGGACTTATTGAAAATGTGAACAGTAGAAATGTCATGAAGATTTTTTTCATTAAAAAATATGTCAAGTTAAAACACAAAGAACCTATTTAGATATAAAGCATTACAATTTTATATAGATATATATGTTCTTGGATGCAATTATTAGATCAGATCAAAGTTAAATCATAATAGATTACCCATCAAATTCTAAGTAATAGCTTAACCACATAATATATAACATGTAACATGCAACATGTAACACGTAACATGTAACATGTAACAAAACATATTTAAAATCGATAACATGAATACAAAAGAAGGCTTCAGAGAACCAACTAAAAAGTGCATAGGAATGAAGTGAAACAATTTTAAAATTATTTTTGAAAAAATATGCTGAGAAAACAGTAAACTGAGAAAATATATGGAACTTAACTGAAAACACTCATGGAAAATCTAAGAAATAATATTTTCTGTTTTAAGGGGAAATAAACAGAATTTATCTAAATTAACATACAGAGGAAAGTAATATTAGCTAACGTAGTGTTTGAAAGGTGAGTAAGGTAAAGACACAACTTCTAAGAGATTATCAGATTCCATAAAAAAAACTTAGAACTGAAAGAAAACTGGGTGATCTAATGATACTTAAGAAGAAAGGCAGATGCTGAAAGTTTTCAACATTATGACATGAAAAGAAACATAGAAGTAGCAAGTGTCCAGACCATATGGTATCCTTAGCAAGACTAGCACAACTCCTCCTGGCAATTTTATCAGGAGAACTCACTGAATGAATGGTGCATGTCAGGGCAATGCTAATTAAAGTATTTCAAACTACAAGCTAATCTCGTGTTTAACAACCATGAGGAATCTGTTAACACTGTTCATATCACAGCATATTTACAACAATCTATTTAGGCAGAGAGTTTTCCTATGGGATGCAAACAGAAAACAAGAGGTACCAAAGTTCAGCATCTGACTGACAAGTTAGTTATGAAAACTGTCAAATCTACAAAAAGAAACCTCAGGGTAGTGTCGATGCACTGCAAGAAGGATTTTTATTCAGACTTGCATTCATAAGGCAATTGATACCAAATAGAAGTTTGACAACTTACGTATTTCCTGCATTTGTGAGAATGAAAAATAATGATAGTAGGAAGAACAATTGTTTTTCTTGCTCCAGCAAATATTTATAGGGTAAATATAGCACTGGGTAGATACCCCTATTTATAGGGTAGATATAGCACTGATAAAAGTATGTGAAGTACTCAAGCAAGGCTTGAGATTTCTCCAAGTACTCATTAACGTACGTTTTTAAGTACTTTCAAAGGCCAGGAGCTAGTAAGTGACCCATTTTGCCCTAGCCTTTCTAAGCTGGTGACTCCAATAAATTCCTCAGCTCTTCAGTAGTTAAGAAGGAAGTTTTTTTAAAATGCATATTCATTACATGTAAATGCTTGATAGTATTGGCATCCATTATCTGTTCATCACTTCTCTTTTTATACATGACTTGCTTTATAAGTAACTTTGCTTTTATTTCCTGGCTAGATGATCAACTACTGTAAAACCAGGTATGCTCAATAGTGAATAGTGAAGGGGAAAAAACTGAGAAAGCTAATGGATTTAATTCTCTCATCTTCTCCAAGAGTCTAGTACCAGAGAAAATATAGAAACTAGAGTACAAAGGTCATTTTTTTTTTTTGTTTATCACAGTGCATTTTAGGCAGAAAGGTATAGGACTTATTTAAAGTACATTGAGAATCTGACGGATAAAATGATTTTAATTCAGGAATTAAAATGATCTTAAGATAAACAAGGACAATGAGCTACAAGATAGAAGGATAGAAGGATAACAGAAAGATAACAAAAAATATAAAGCTATGAATTTTAAAATGAGTGAATATATTTTGCTGTCATTAGACTCGTTTACAAAAAAGGTCCCTATCTTTGAAAAATAGGAAAAAAAACCCAAAACATTAAGCACATGTAAAGGAAGCTATAGAATTTTATACAGGATGAATTGCCATTAGTGGCACCACAATTCACCTTTATTGATAAATATATACATACATATATATACAAAACATTATTTTTACTCAAAAAAACCAAAACCAAATTATAGTGAAAACAAGCATCTCACTGATCAATACAGACCTAAATGTTGTCATTCATGTAAAAATAGATATCACAGGATGCAAATATACAAAATATTAATCAATCAGATATTTCCTCCTATCTAGTTCTATCTAGTTTGCAATCAAACTAGAGGCCATGTAGGAAGATGAAATGTTCCCTTTCTTTAGGATTGGATCATCTCTTTTCTATTTGACACAGAAGCTGCTGAAAAAAAGGTAACTGAAAAAAAGAGACAGATATAAAATGGAGATATAAAGTGAATTGAGGAACACTGGGCAATTATCACTGACTTTTTTTTTTTTTTTTTTAGTGACCATCCACCTCCTCTGCACCTCTCTTTTTAAGCTTACAATTATTTCTCTGTTTTAACTGAGTACTCTGGTTATGGCTTTCACTCCCAGTACTCATATGACAAAATAGAAATCTTCAGAGAAAAGTGCTTCTCTGTGTTCCAAATTTTCTGAATCCATAAAACTACAGGATATATATATTTGTTAAAATGGACTCATTTGCATTATAAAATTGTACTGATTGCAGAAACATTGGATAAAGGAACTGACAGTTTTGTTATTAAGTGCCTAATATTGATTTTGTTTGAGACAACTCATTATCATTGTCAATAAAATTAATAAAATCAGACAAAAAGTGTCTCTATGGAACAAGCAGCATCAACCTAGCCAAATCATCAACAGATTTTTCTCACGGGGACAAGCTTTACGTAAATGGATGTATTCATGAAGTAATGACACTTGGACATAAGTTTAATAATCGTAAGTTTAATAATCATAATAATAAGCTTTAATTGCTTCTATACATTGTTTTAAACTATTCAGCTGTTTCTTATAATGCAAGCAGATCTTATACGCTGGGGTTGTGCTGATTATCTGCTATTCACAGCAGTAATTGCAACCTAACATACCAACTTACTCTCTCAGCTAAATATTTAACTCCAAAATGAGATGCCAATTTTAGCCTGAAATTTTCAATGAATTCCAGATGTTCCCAATGTTTTTTTTTTCTCCTAATGTATCTCAATTATTTTTGAAGGAACAGTTTCATCCATCTCACAAGAGAATGAGCGGTAAGCTGAATTCTCATGTTCGGGGCAAGTTAGTTAAACCTGTTCAGCTATATATAAGTTCTTAAGTCATTGTTGTCAGTATAAATAACATAGGGGTAGAATTAATCAATCTGAGTTGAAGGCAGTAGTGTAATCACTCATGAAATAAGATATAATAAAATATGAGAGGAGTATTTAAATCTAGCCTGACTAAAAAAATATTTTTCCTTTGTATGAAGCATTGAGATAAACTTAATTTGTAATTTGCAAGGAAGGAAAGTATTTAACAATTTAGTTCTATTACCTTGAAAAATGTTGTTTTCTTATCCAACTGAAATTACAGTAAGTCTTCAAAGGATAACTTAATGTTTTTGTATTTATTAAGCACAATCTTATTCATGCAAAAGATTATTTTCCACTATTTATGGTTTTGTGCTCTGCTTTTTCTTTTATCTATTTCCAAGTAATTGCCTTCCTTTAATCACTCCTTCTGACAGCCTGTATCTTTCAAATTTGTGGCTTATTTTTATATTTACATGAGTCTATAGGATTTGTCAGAATATGAGGTCCAGTATACACTGGCATAAACACTGTTACACTAACATAAAAAATAACTCTTTTGGTAAGTTGCTTCTTAAGAAATCAAAGACCTGCCTGTGATCCAGTCATTTTGGCATCATGTGCTCAGTACCCCCAGAACTGCCTTTTTAGCCAGCTGCCTTCTCAATGCTTTTCCCTTGTATAAACCACCCCATATGTTTAGGGCCCAGCTCTCCTCAATTCTTTAAGAAGCAACTTATAATAGCAATGGGGTGCCTAAGACTTCTTTAATGTTTTCTTCTCAAGCACTTTGCATTTTTAAGCAAGCAGAAAGCCTCAAAGATTCAAAATCTCAGAGCATTTATCATTTTCAGCACAAATCTTACCAAAATGTAAATTTTTGCTAAGGTATTTTGACCTTAAAATCTTATAAAAGTTATCTACATCTGTCTTCTACTGATGATTTTCTAGGTTCAGTAAAAACATTTACAGTGATAATGTACAAGTCATTTATACAACATATTGCACATTTGTGATGCATAAGCAGTGCTGATTTGCAAAGGATATGAATCTCACAGTGAGATAGGATTCATGACACATTGAGCCTTGAGTATATTTGCCAAAGATACCTTTTCTTAAGCTAAATTGCAAAAACAGCCATGTCTCTTCCTTGGTTTTGAATTTTCCTTTTATATCCACATATCATTTTTATGAGATATTCATGGATCACTCAGATATTGATTAAAGAGGATTTAATATTTCTATTGTGTCCTAGAACCGTGAATGATGCCAAAACTGTGATAGTTAAGGAAAAAAAAAAAACACTCAAAAAGCTACAGGAAAAGCATAAGTTAACAGTTATTCCTACTTAATACTTCACTCTTTAAAATCAATTCCTTCTCAAAAAGGCACAACAGGTATTAGCCACTGCTCCAACTTGCATAAACTTAAAATGAGGATAAATATAACAGAAAGAACCATTTACTATCTGTGGGAAAATCATTCAGAAATGAAAATTTATCTGAGATTCAAAAGAAGGCACTAGCAGAAAAAAGAAAAAAAAAAGAGAAAAGCTGTGTTAAAATCAATAGGTAGAGAAAAAGGGACATGTGAAGATGGAGGCCAGCTCCTTTTATTTAAAAACAATTGTTTAAATTGTTTTTTATTTAAAAACAATTCTATATAGGAAAGGTCTAGGCAAAAAAAATGCAATATCAAAACCTGTCTTCTAGTACTGTTTAATTTACTAGTATTGCCATAAATATAAGGTCTCACTTTCCATGAAACAATTTATTTGTGATTTTTTTGTCATCTGCCTGATGTACCTGAGGCTGACCAAGGAGTTCACAAATTAGTAGAAGGACACACACCAACCAGTGTGAAGATGTGTGTGCAGATCTTAACATGTAGCACCACAAACAATATAATGACATGAAAATGTCAGAGCACTATAGATAACAAAAAACAAGTGTTAGCGTAAAAGAAGTAATGACCAAGACTGAAAATACCCAGGAAACTATATCATAAATATCAAATGCAAATTCAGCAAAACTATAGCAAAAAATAGAAAGGATAAAAAGGAATTGGCTATCTATTTCAATGAGAATTGTAAATGGTAGAGGGTGTAGCAGAGGGTAAAAATAAAAGAGAATATAAAGATGTGAAGTTAATCGTGTGACTAAGACTGTTATGGGTTTTCCCTTGAGCTGCCCTGCTCAGTTAATGGGGATTAAGAGGGATTGCAATCAGACAACATAATTATCATTGCTTTGATCATATTTGCACCTGATTTGTCCCCATGACAGGCATGGAGGAGATGATGAACCTAACATCCTCATGTTCTAACAAACAAGCAAAATCATTGCATAAACTGTACTTCCTAAAGAAAGATCAGACTAGGATGATGCTCTGGATTTTATTTTTTTATTTTTATTTTATTTTTTTTACTGGGATCTAGTTCATGTTATCCTGCCTCTAATTATATCAGTGGTGTTAATTCACATTTACATTGGCCTGAAGTAAAAATCAGATGCCAACAGATATCCTGTAACGGTATATTTCCCTAAGGCTTTGTTCTTCACTCTCTGTTCCGCCCTATGGGTTACCCTGAACAGAGTAAATATTAAACATTAATATTTTTATTTGGTGAAGCTTTACATTGAAACTAAATCAATGGAGTGATCAAAATGTAAATTGAGCTCTACCAGCCAGTCATGACACCTTTCATGACTGCCATTCACTCTTAACTGTACCCTTGTCCTCACCGAAGCCAGTTTAAGGACAGCCTTACCTTGAATGTTCTACTTTTATAAAAGAATCAGCAGGGGCTGATAATTGGTACTGTGAGTTATGCTACGTCTTTCAGAGTTTGTAGAACAGGGATTCTTCCAAAATAAATGAGCATGCCCTTTGAGTTCACACTTTCTGGTGATTTCTGCCTGACAGAGCTGTGGTTCTACAGCAGAATTAAAGTAGCCACACAGGGAAGCAATTAGGCATATCTGAGAAAAAAAAGGGGCTGAAGGACAATAAAATTCATAAGAGAAATTAGTAAAAATCCTACGGAGTTCTTGAAGTGTTAAGTAGATATTAAACTGACCAAAGCTGACAGCTTCAGGTGAGTGGATATATCCATTTTCGCTTGTCCTTGTCTTGTCCAATCTCTCATTGCCCATGTATTTTTTTAAGTAATTTTCATCTCCAATATCAGTAGAAGCTGTGTCTAACTCTATCTTTTTCAGGAAATATAAAATAAGTTTCAAAGCACAAAGGCAAAACAGTGTGTGCAAGCTACAGTCTTTGGACAGCAAAGGATTTATGAGTCTTGACAAACTAATTTACAGTTTTTCTATTTGTGCATTCAGAATATGCTCTGTGTCTAACAGGAACTCCTATTAATTACCACATGAAACAAAATCATAGTTGTTTTGACATAAAATATGGGAGATTGTTTTTAAAAATACACATTTGATGAAGTATCATAGTTGAATGAATTTAGAATCAGTGTAAAGGAAATTTGATAATCATTTGTCCCAGATTGTGATATATAAACCAAAGCAAAATCTCATTTCTCACATAAATAAATAAAAAAGGAACAATAAATGTAAAAAAAAAAAAAAACACAGTAAGTTTTTTGATGAAATATATCTTGGCAGTTTCAGACTTAGTTAAAGCCAACTTTGGCAGATTACAGCCCTGGATTTGCTATTTTGTTATTCTAATAATAAGGCAACATAGTATAGGAAGATAGCTTCACTGAGTAATTTAGTACTGAAGGAAACATATATATATATATATATATCCATCCCCATTTACATAAATATTGAAAATCAGAAAAAAAAAATCCTCAACTAATTGTAAACCCTGACTATTCCTTGTAACTTGTATACACCATTTTCATTGCTGTAAAAGTGCTTTAAGTATATGTATTGAAACAAGGATAGATGGTTGAATTCTTCATTGTAACTGAAAATTCAGACTTTTCGCCTGGACAATGACTGTTTATGGTAAAATTTCATTTACTCACATGGTTTGAAAAATACACGAACCTGCATATACATAAACTTTCAGTGAAAGAATAGATGTGAATAGAGGAATTAACATTCCTCTACTCTTTCATTCACTCTTTATGCAAAATTCAGTGCCTGAGCAGTATGACAAATGATCTAATTCTAATGTGAGATTATTTCTGTAGCCTGTATAGGTACCCTTAACCTTAAACTTATTTTAAATACTTTTTACTCAGATCCTAATTCATTTAGTCCTTAAAAATAATGTTATCTTCTCAGATTACAAACCTATATTTCTACTGCAACACTAAAGTATAAACCTAACTCTTATAAAAAAAAAAGTCAATGAGATGATTTTTCATTGATACTTAACATCTGTTATCTGTGCCATGTTGTTTGTAATACTTAAAGATTTTTAAAAATGACTTTATGTTACAATTTAGCATTTTGGAAAGAACATTTTCTAAGGAACTTAAACAAGAGCACAGAAAGCTGTACAGAATCATATTTTAAAGGAATTATAAAAATAATAATCTTGTTCTTGATGTCTCATGATTTGAGACAACTAGGTCTATTTTAGCAGCTTTGGCAACATGGCTTTCACAGCCCTGACGGAAGGGAAAAATGTAAACAATTTTTTTTCAATAAGACAACTGGCAAAGAAAGAGAAACTAAATCTTTCTCTCTCTTTTTTTTTTTTTTTTTTATATCTGGAGTAGCAGTGGTCTGTAATTAATAAGAGAATTATCAATCAATGACAGAAAGGACATATTTAGCTCTTATGTCATTGGTTGTGTTCAGGTAATCAAGCGGAATTGGTGTTATATTTCTCCATGCTTTGCAGAAGGGTTCCTGGGCTATAAGCTGTGGTATAATATTTATGTATAGAGAAATATACACTTCTTTAGAAACATCTTTTATTTTGGGTATTACTCAATTTCTGTGTGTAACATTCAGGATCAGGATTCAAGGATTATCATTGCAAATGAGGAAATGGGAAAATCACTGACATGATATATTATGGCTAAGTTATTATTACTGTGTTTAGCATGGGTTCCATTTCCACTTAAATCAATTTTATTTTATTTTTCCATTGAAATACATCTTGAGTTCTAAACATTCATTAGATATAAATTGTTCTCCTGCATCAATCTAATCACCAGTATTTTGTTTTATGGAATTTACAAGATTCCTTCTGTTAAGATCATAAATTCCATTTAAAGAAACTGTAAGAGAATTAAATAATGTAGTGATGAATGTCACAAACCCTTTTTCTTCTGGATTTTGATAATTAATC
>JAVCKT010096945.1:0-12312 GCA_032273925.1 Rhynchotus rufescens | reverse complement strand
CTTTTTCTTTTTCTTTTTCTTTTTCTTTTTCTTTTTCTTTTTCTTTTTCTTTTTCTTTTTCTTTTTCTTTTTCTCTGCAAATCTCTCCCATGTTGCTGTCACTGTGTTGAGCTTTGCTGGTAGTTGTCTTGCATAAAAAAAATCCTGTCGAATACCAAGTCAAGGAAAAGGGGCATTTCAGTTTCTCTAGCCCATCATCTTTGTTAGCTTTGTAGTTATTTGGGTCTGCCCCACTGCTGCCATAGTCACCGACATTGTTTTCTCATCCTTGCCCTTAGTCTGTAAAAACAAAAGCAGTAAGAAAAGCCTTGCTCTCCCCAAATCCTGGCCGGGCTGCCCTCTTTCCTGCACTCCAGTGCTGGTTCCAAGGCTGCTGGATCTGTTCCATGGTTACTGGCTTCTTTCTCAAGAAAATACATACTGTAATCACTCGGTGAATTGCTTAATAGAAAGACTTACATCGAGGAATTGCACACAGTGTAGTAAAAGTTGATGAATTTAACATAGCTTGTTACTGTATTAAAGAAACATCTGACTACAGTGCATACCCACCGCCCAAAAAACAGTGTAGCAGCACTGTAGAAAAGCCTGTTTTTATTTAACTGTACATATTAACAGAAATACATTAAAGTTGTGATTTCAAATAATGTTTTATTTTCTGAAAAAAAATGAAGATGCTTCTGTATTTTTTTCCAGTGGAAGCTGTATGATTAAAAGGTTTCTTTTGTATAGCTGATTCTAGTAAAATAAATCTGCATAGGACTTTTAAGCCTGAAAAAAATACAGACAATGTTCAAAATAGTTTCTTATCATTCATGCAAGTTATTTACACTGGTTGTTTGGGGATTTATTAAATCACTGTTTTAGTAAAACTTATTTGCTGGTGGATTCACTGTTTATGTTTTTACAGTATTTCAGGATCAAGTTGTTTTCTTTTCATGACAGAAGAGCATGGTTTAAAGCATTTGAAAAAATAGTAGATGATCCTTTCTCTCTCTCTCTCTCTCTCTCTCTCTCTAGCAAAATCTATGCTAAAATCATATTAGAGTATTGATTATTTCAGTCTGACAGTTGAATAAGAGACCGGAATTTCTATTACAATTTTAGATGTTTCCTGTCACTTAGTATGAAATTAAGTAAATTTTAATTAAGTTACAGTTGCTATTTGTTGAGCTTTTGCTGTTCCTATTTTTTTTTCTCAGTTACTCTTACTGTTTTCCAGGAATTCTGGAACTAAGAAATGTCTTACTTAGAATTTGAAAACATAAAGCCTTCAATTCAGTGAGTTTGTTTTTAAGTTTGGAAGAGCAGTAGAATAGAAGTTTCTAATTTGTTACCCTATGTGCTATCGTGTAAACATGTTTAATATAATTTAATTGCACGTCATGCAGCAAAAACCCACAAACTGTAATTGCAGAGACATTATTGCTACATTAAACAAACATTGCCGTCTAAAAGAGAATGATTTTAATAACAAATCGAAAAAGGAAGGAAGGAATAAGTAAGTAAATAGTAAAAACTGAATTTCTTGAAATGCAGAAATTACACAATAGTTTGTTGACATTCTCCTCGGCACTTGGATTAAACATACCTGCTTTTTATTCTGACTGTATTTTGTGAAAGTAATAAGTTCCTCATTTCCTATCATTTTCCTATTAACTTGGTATTCGCACTAAAAATGCCAAGCCGTGACCTTTCTCTCGTTTTCTTCTTTTCCTTTTCCAGCTGTTTCCTCAGAAACACTTTTCACTTTAGCCCTGCTGTTCAGTCCTCCTCTAGCCCTTGTGTGTCTTCCACCCGCTTTGCTCTCAGCTGCAGGCCCACCAGTCTAGCAATGCCCAGCACTGGGCAAGGCCATCACAGCCCTCTTCTTAACGCCTCATCCCAGTTTTGTCCCTCTTCTGTCACCAGCACCAGTTGCTGGAAACTCAGACGGGTCTTTAATGACTTCTATTTTCCTTTGTGCAATGAAAAACAATAAAGAGGACAGGGAAAGAACCAGCAGGCAGGTAATGCTGACGCAGGTATCAGAAGTACCGGTGCAACGCAGACAGGTATCACATCAGCAAAGCTCCAGCTTCTTTTTAGGACTGGATATTCCAGCTGCTCTCTTAACTCAGAACATTCATCCCACCGGTCAGATCGATCTTGCTATTTTCTAACACCCGCCTCACCTTGCCGCTTTCTCAGGACAGTGACAGTCACTGCTGGGGAAAAAAGGAAATAAGGAGCTTGTGCAGCTAAATACAATTTGCGTGAAAGAGGCCGGTTCCTTCATGATGTAAAATGACAGAGCTTCTCCAGTCCTGAGTGGGCTGGCAATAATTTCTACCGTCTGTGGGCAGTGAGTAATGGTTTGGGTGCAGGGCTCTGTGCTGGGGTGACTTAACTGGGATGTTGGCTGACGATGCTCGTGCACGGCCAGCAGTCAGGGACAGTGACACGCACTCGTGGCAACCCAGGTCTGCGGTGTCAGAGCTGGGCAGGAGTCAGAGCTGTGTGCCAAGAGGAGCTCTTCTTCAGGTGCTCTGTATGGAAAAACAGTTTGGGGAGCGGTGACAGAGATGGTTGCTCTGTCACTCAGAGGAAATGTTGGTGTTGGGGGAAGTTGGGTTTTGGGGGAGGGAGTTATTGGGCTACAGGGCTCCTGTCTTGCCCTTCTGGCCATAAAATACCCGGTACATCTCAGATCTCTCGTCTGAGAACAGCTGTGATAGCCTGTGCTGGATGTGTGTTTTTATCCAAGCAAGTTGTCAGCAGAAAGCACATAATATCTCAATTTTCTTGTGGTTCTTACATTAGGGCTGTTGCCTTGCACTTCTTTTCCCTCACTTGTCCTTTCCTGGGCGAAACCTTTTCTTTCTCTCCAGCTGAGTTTCTTCAGTAGATCCTAATGATACAGTCCTTGATTCTTCCCAGTAGCTGGTGTATTTTCATGTTGACCACAGCGAATTAAATTATAGTGTTCTCAGTTCTCACTGCTCTTGATACACCTGCTTTTGCTGGGCAGGTTGGCACTCGTATCTCTGTGGAGACTGGCTTGAGTCCATTCTTCAGTAGTTTCTAGAGACAGGAGTTACATTCATTTTCTCTTTGCCCTGTAACAGGTAACTTGAGTGCTCCTCTGTATTTTCTAGGTGTTTTTTTATTCTTAACCTTCAATTTTCTACCTGTCTAGGAGCAGCAGTGTTGGTCTTTCAGTGCAGGTGTGTTTGTAACGTGGATATTAGATGTGTTATTTGACTTTCCTGTTCTTTGCAGCCCTAGCTCTCTACTTTCCTCATCAGTTTCACTCAGAGAACTAGGATTTTAATAGTGAAGATTAATTATCCAAATCTTAATTTAAGAGCTTTTCTGAATATCACGATTCTTTTGGTCAGAGCTCTCTGGCTAACAGAAATACATAAAATAGCGAGAAAAGAAGCATCTCCCTCCAGAAAATGTCTCCGTGCCTGATCCATTCCCGGGATCCAGTGTTGGCATGGGGTGTGGTGGAGGCCTGTGCTGTCTTGGCCTGGCTTTGGAGAGCAGTTTTTCACTGGGATGAGTTACTGGTAGGTAACTGAGAGTCGGAAAGCAAAGAGAATGCATTCCCAGTGATGAAGGGGGCCTACATGGGGTGCCGCTTGCCCAGCGCCTTTCCAGGGAGGGCTGCTCCGGATCCTTGAGGCTGCCCTGCTCCCGGGTGCCTTGCATAGGAGCCAGTGGCAGCTGCCGCCGTCACGGACCCGTGTGTCCGGCTGGGAAAGGCACCAGGTGCTACCGTGGAGCTCCTGTGCAGGCACCTGCTCCTGGCAGCTGCTCAGCCCTCCTCCCGCTGGTGTCTCCTTCTTTCCTGGAAATGGCTGAATCATTTTCACCCATTCAGCAACGTGAACCACAGAGCTGGATGCTTTAAGCTGCCTGAAAACCTCTTCTTAACCCGGAGGTGTCCAGTGAGTTTCCAAGCTGCCTGTTCTCCCCTAGAAGGGTTTGTCTGCCCGTTCCTGCTGCTCTCAGGCCTACTGGGAAGAGGAACCTCTCTGCTGCTGGAGAAGAGAGGCTAATTCAAGAGTGTAGCTAGCACAGCTCATATCTCAGCCCAGGACAGTGTTGAGGAACTGCCTTCTTCCTCCTTTGACTTGCTTTGCTGGGATAACATTGATGTTAGCGGAGCAGAGTGGTGTACCTGGCTTCAGGGCTGGGGGCTCACACTGGACGGGGAGAGCTCCTCTAGATGTGGTAGCTCAACAGCAGGGAGCCCCTCTTGGTGGTGGGGGGTACCCCCAGTGCCGCCCCTGGGCCCCCACTGTGGAGCAAAGCCAAGAGATGGGGAGGAAATACCTATGTGATGGACCTGTACTTCAGTGCCCGATGCTGCTTTTTTCATCTTTTATCCAGTCATGGTTCTCCTCCTGGTTTCTCTCTTGGACACCTCAAGCCACTGATGCTTCCAACCCAAAAACTCAGTCCTTCCTATTAGACCTTCCATTGGCTCTGAGTGTGGCCAAGGCCTCTGTTCTCACCCATCCCTATTTCTAACTATTCCTAAGAATGTCTGCTCTTCTTTCCACCACAGACGCATGCTGACATAAGCTGTTGGACCCATTCACATTGCTTTCTAGGATGGGCTGACTGGTT
The DNA here is from genome assembly GCA_032273925.1 of Rhynchotus rufescens. Classification (NCBI taxonomy): domain Eukaryota; kingdom Metazoa; phylum Chordata; class Aves; order Tinamiformes; family Tinamidae; genus Rhynchotus; species Rhynchotus rufescens. The sequence continues at coordinate 7,692 of JAVCKT010096945.1, read as the reverse complement.
TATAAGCATTTTGCACACATTTTGGGTCTTTCCATGCTTCAGGAAGAAACCAGTGCCCGGATGATCGCAATGCTTAAAGCAATTTGCAAAATAAAAATCTGTTTCTTGTCCGCAAGTGAGGGATACTCAGTGAAAAAGAAGCTTCCAAGAGCTTCATTATGCCTAATAAAAAATGAGCTCTCCTTTTTTTCTTCTTAGCTGGAAGGCAAGATGGAATGGCTGAGGACAGATGTCACAATCCTGCATAATCCTTTCCATCTCCTTTGAAGGAAGATCTTTGTTTTTACTCTTTTTTTCTCTCCTACTGCTGCTGTGTCTACCGCTCAGTCTCGGCCGGGCTTGGTTTTGCTCAGCAAAACTTTTCCCTCTCAGTCTTCCTGCTTTTGCATACCAGCTGCCTACCCTGCCATCCAAGCAGCTTTGCACATTGTGTAATGTTTTGCTGTTCTCCTCTCCCAGCGATGCAGTGTGGTGCTTTGCCAAGCTGGGACACACCTCTGTCTGATGGGGAATGTGGAATATTCGAGGAGGGGACGGAACTGGGATCCACTTCAGGGAGCAGAGCATGGGAAGAAGTGTCTGGGCAAGGGGAGACTCCAGGGACTTGAGGGACTTGAAGGAAGAGGCCAGAGAGCCCAGAGAGTGCAAGAAGCAGCAGCCCATGGTGGCCAATGCAGGCTCTTCCTCTTGATGGGAGCTGCTGGCCGCCTTCTGGCTGCCATCAGTTCAGTGTTCCTAGCCCTGGAGATACTTGGAACTCCTTCCAAGCTGCATTCCCAGAGCTTTCCTAGCCTGAGCAGTCTCTTCCTTTCTGGATGGTAAATCAGAGCTTCCTAAAGCCAGCACTAGTAGCGAAATTCTTGCAAGTTAGGTGCAACCATTGAGTTAGAGCGACTAGAGGATGTGGCTTGAGTGTTCAGAGAGGTCCCCCAGCCCTGTTAGTCTTTGCTACGCACGGTTTGTTTGCTCTTTTTAATAGAATCTGTCACAGCCAAAATACTAAGCTTTGCTGTTTTTTTCTGTCTGAACTGGGGTTTGCTTTTCACAGAGTATGAGGGCAATTGGAGGCCCCTCGGGGGTTGGTAGTAAATGGCAAGCTTTCACATTTGTGAAAGTGGGGACAGCTAATCAGTCTTTTCTTTAGAACATATAAAATAATAGAGTATAATAGAGCATATAATGGTATTTGGTAAGGAAGCATATATTTATTGTAAAGAGAGTTAAAAAGTTACAGTTTTGAATTCATGTATTAAACAGTAAAATTTGCCCTGGGGCTGATCTGTTTTGTTTTGTTTTGTTTTGTTTTTTATGAGAAGAGAGAAAACAAGCATGGGAGAAACTGATTTCTTCCATATTTCTTTAATTTGTGACAATAATAAAAAAAAGCATCTTTTGAATGTGGTTAAGGCATATTTGCTTGCTAGCCCTGTAGAAAGTGGTGTTTTTCTTTGTGGTATAAAAAGAATACAGTTATCAGGTGCTTCTCTCTAAGTTAAAAATAAATAAATAAAGGTTGCATGCACAAAATCCCAAACCCAGTGATGACTCTCTGAACCAAAGTATGGACACAGTGGAACTCCCTAACAACACAACTACATGTTCTGATCTTTTTTTCTGTCCCTAGATAATCATTTTATTTTCCCTCCAGAATATCTAAAATAAAATGAAGACAGAATATCTAAAATAAAATGCTTTATCAGTGAGCAATAGTTAAACTGGTTAGTGCTATAGTGTCTTTCTTCCCTCAGGCCCCCTTACCTTAAGGGCCCATTTGGTGTTAAAGCACAGTGGAGATTAGAGTATTTTACAGCTATGGAGATTAGAGTATTTTACAGTTATGACCCACTGATGTCCTATTTCTGCTAAATTCTCTTTATAATGAATAAAACTACTCAGTGTACATACTTCAGTATGTATGTACTACAGTAGTACCTACTATGTAATACTCAGTACATACTTACAGTATGGCATGTTGGAATGCATTCTGCCTGCCATAGGTGACCGTTGTGTGTATCTGTGGATATCTCAGAATAATTTGCATTATAAGGAAAATATGCATGTATTTGAGAATTGTCCTGGATTCCTGGTACCAAAGGAACCCTTTAGGCTCAGTGTGTACATGTCCAGGAACCTTGGTGTCCTTTTTCTGCTGAATTGTGCTCAGGAATTCGAAATGGAAATAATTTCTGAGCAGCTTTGTGAACATGTACCCAACTGATTGTGAATTAGTATCTGTGGCAGAGGAGATCAGGCTAGTGGATATGTCCTCATTAGGGAGAATAATTTCTACTTTCCCTTGCACAATCACAGAATCACAAAGCGGCTCATACTGAAAGGGACCTCTGGAGATCACCGTGTCCAGCCCTCCTAGTGCCCAGCTCTACTAGTGTCAACAAGGGAGGGTTCCTCGGGACCATATCCAGTTGAGTTTCAGGTGTCTTCAAAGGTGGAGATGCTACTACCTCTCTTGGCCATTTGTTCCAGTGTTTGATAACCCCTACATTAAACATTTTTCTTCCTTTGTTCAAATAGAATTTCCAGGATTTCAGTTTGTGCCCATGCCTCGTGTCTTCTCACGGGGCACCACTGACAAGGGTCTGGCTCTATTTTTATATCGCTCCTATCAGGTATTTATACACCTCGATAAGACACCCCCTTCTCTAGGCCAAACACTCCATGCTCTCTCAGCCTCTCCACACAGGCAGATGCTTAATCATCCTTGTGGCCCTTTGCTGGACTTGCTCCAGTAGATCCATGCCCATCTCACGGCCATGAGCCCAGCACTAGGCCCGGCACTCCAGATGTGGCTTGTGCAGAGGACGCCCCAGCTCCCTCGTCCTGATGGCTGCGCTCCAGGCTGTGGGAGGACACACTGCTGGTTCATGGTCAGCTCGGTGTCCCCAGGGCCCTCCCAGCAGAGCTGCTTCCCAGCTGGCTGCCCTGGCCTGGACCAGGGGCAGGACTTGGTGCTTCCCTTTGCTGGGTCGCAAAATGAGGTTCCTGTCAGCCCATCCCTTGAGCCTGCCCAGGTTCCTGTTAGCCCATCCCTTGAGCCTGCCCAGGCCCCCCGAGGGGCAGTGCATCCCGCTGCTCTACCAGCCGCTGCACCCCGTTTTCTGTTGGCCGCAAACGTGCCCACGGGGAGTTCAGGCCCGTCCTCCAGACCATCACTGACACGCTGGTGAGCGAGGAGTCTCCAAAATGGACATTTTGCCTCTGATCACAAGCCCAGCAGTTGCTTCAGTTCTCCGTCTGCCTGGCGTCCGCGTATCCAGCCCGTTTGTCCGCAGGTTGTCTAGGAGGAGCTGTGGGAGGCAGTGTCGGCAGCCCTGCTGAAGTCGAGCTGCTCTCCCATCTGCTAGGATCAACATGGGATCTCCCAAAAGCATCCACTGCTCTCCTATCAACACCAGGCCAGTCATTGCACCGAGTCACTTGGTTACGTTACATCCATGAGTGACCTCTAAAGAATTAAGGATAAAAGCGACTGCTTTCTCAGCCAGTGAATTTTCCAACTTGCTTTTCAAATGGCTCAAAGAGATAGTGAAACAGACATTATTTTAAGCCTGAGATGGAAACATGCATTTTAGTTTAATAATTAGTAAAGCTTTTTACGCTGACTTTGTCTTCTAGTTGCAAAAAGGGACATAAAATCAGTCCAAAAATGTTCTTGAACACGGGATCAAGTAGGTTAGCAATAACTGATGAGGTCTTTGGGTGTTAGAGGGAAGAAGTCCATGCAATACTGCAGTGACTGTTTTTTCGTAGTATATGCTAAACCAGAGTAGATTCTGGAGTTCAGAATTTTGTGTAGTGTTTTCCTATTCAGGTTAAGGGCTTTTTTTCTCATGTTGCAGTTTAACTTTCCAACCTTCGTGCTAGTTAATCATTTGTAAGTGTTCAATACTATACTAGATTTAGAGGGAGTATTTTTGGCTCCTTGCCTACATAATGTTTTTTAGTCTTAATATGCTGCAAGTCTGTGGCAACTGTTGAGTCATGCTGCATAGCTAGGCCAAGCAGGGATGTCTTGCCTATCTCTGTCCTTCTAAGAGTGTTTTTAATGTTCTGTTCCAATTAAGAGAATGAAGAAATGAGGGAAAACAAAACAAGATTGTTTTTACATGACCTCCAGTTACTTCAGGAAAGCGTTAAACTGAGTAGTTTTAGTTCCTCTATTAAAATGGAACCAAAGAGAAAGATAGTTTGTAATGTTTCTGTGTCTTTACAGGGACAAAATACTCGATGCTAAAATAGTAGGTCAATGAGAGGTCGCTTTAATAGGAGCAGAAGATATAAGAGGAGTCAGTGGCTGGAAGCTGAGGCCCGAAAAGTTCAAATTAGAAGCAGAGGTCATATTTTTAATAAGAGGGGTGGAAAGCCTTTGGAGGAAACTGTTGGCTGTCAACTTAAATGTTCCTTGGTACCTGTAAGTAAAGACAATAGGATTTTCTCAGTGACATGCCGTAGCCAAACCTAAATTCATCCTTTCACAGTCAGTATTTTAGTGTGAGAGTAACAAGCTGAAATGAAATGGCCTGTGAGATGCGAAAGGTGAGAATAAACTGGGGAATCAGCATCTGCAGCTGGCTCCTGGTGCGTATGTGGTCCCTCGCGGTGCCTCCTCCAGCCTTCCACACTCCCTTGCCTCGCGGCACCAGGAGCAGGCCGCAGTCGGGCTGCAGAGCAGGCACGTTCTCATTGCACCAGTGGCCCTGTGCTTCATGCCTGTCTTCTCAGGTGAACCATGACCTCTCATCCATCGAGAGACAGCGTGAAAACTAACAGAAAAAAAAATGGGGAAAATTTGTGGCTATTAGATCGCTTCTGCCAAGGCACACATTTCTCCAGCCCGTTGTCCACTCTCCACCTGAGCGTTTATGGGTTCTGGTGGTGATAACAGGCTCCCAGCTCCCTGTGTCTGAGGATGGTAAGAGCTGTACCACTGCAAAACGAATCTGGCCTCGGCCCTTGACATGCAGCCATGGCTACATTTGTTAAGAAGCAGCTTCAGACAGGATTAGTTATGCAGCAAATTTTGACTAGGGCAGAAGTGGATACAGTCATTTAGAAAGATGAGGCAATCGACACACAATCAAAATTCAAGATTGGAAAATCAGGCAAAACACATAGCAACTGCCCTAGAAAAGTTCTCTGAAGTGGCACAGTACATTTCTGCAGGAATAGGGCTGAAGAACCCAGTAACTATCCTGAAAGGAGAGGAAAGAAGGTGCTGTGATTAAGGTGTAAGCAAGAAACTTGGAAGATAAGAATCTGGTCAACCCAGGTTTAAGGCTGAAGTTTGTGTGAAAAGTGGAGGTTTCTGAAGTACTATGTAGCCTGGCCTCCCGCTTTTCAGATCACATTCATGATCTGAAATTCAGCATGTCAATTCTTTGGCTCCTGTAACTTCTGGCAAAGTCAGATTTTTCTAGAATTGACACAAGTCCCAGTTGCTGTCAGGCAAGGATCGGCAAGGAGCAGAAGTCGTATAGTTCACCGTGTCCATTTATAAAATGGAGAAAACATTTAGCTAATCCTCAAGGCTTAGCTGTGTGGGTAGGGTACCCTCTGATCCTTGGCTGGAGGGTGCAGCAAAAACAAAGTAATTTTTTCTTGTGTCATAGACGTTCGTGAGGCCTTGAAGATGACTCAGCTCGTTATTTATTCATATTAATGATGTGTGAAGCAATTAAGAAACCCATCTGATAGGATGAAATTATCTTCTTATGGCAGCAGAAAGTACACTTTAACTCTTGTCTCTAGGTCATAGGTCCGTTGCTCTGAAGATCTTGCCCTGAAAGCAGAGTGACAGCGAGGCCGTGCGGGACGTCTCGCCCAGCAGCGGCCAGGCCTGCGCAGCACAAGCTGCAGGGTGCTGTGGGCCAGGTCCAGGCCTCTCCAAACTGTGCGGGTACCCCAGAGAGTCCCTAAAAATCCCAAGCATGAATTTCTAAGCTGATTACCTGCCGCTCTCTGACCCACTCACAGAAAGCCCAAGCAAAACTGTGAGAAAAGCTGTTTATTCAAATGAGAATGGAATCTTTAATGCCGTACAGACATCAATAAATATCATTTGTGGGGACTATGTTCAGAACACAGAAATTGCTCTGATTTTTCTGCATAGGGTGGAGAAGTAGGAAGTCGTACAGGAGGCAGGAGTAATATGTTGTTAGAAAATCAGCATTTGTTGTCAGATTCATTCTTTCACTGTGAATCATTGTCTTAATTGGTTTTTTTTTTATTATTATTATTTGTATTTTTATTACAGGCCTAAGAAATAACCAGGAATAATTACACAGGCACCAAGTGTCATGTACATTTTACAGATGTCTCCTGCTCTAAGTCATACTTGACATAAATTGTCATAGCACAGAAAAAAATCAAGGAGCAGGATGCCAGAACCTGTTTTTAACTGTCAGATTAGATTGGTGTTAAATAGATCCTAATTAGCATTTGACATGTGTAGAAAGTTGGTAATTTATGTAAGCAGAAATTTAGATTCTACTACTAAAACCAAAGAGGTATTCATACTACGTGAAACAGTTTCACATCTCTTTCATTCTTACAACTATCTTTGTTTTCTTGTTTTCTTGAAATAAAGTCATCCTCTTGGAGAGAGCACCAAGAAAGATTCCTCCTAATTTGTTCCTTTTATAACTGATATTAATTGCACTATATAAATCGATAATATTGATATAAATAAATGAATATTCGATATAAATCAAATTTGCACACTTACATAGAAGTCATATCTTAAGCAAGACCTCTTCTTCTGTTCATTAAACATTAATCCTTTTACTATATTCACTCCACTTCAAATATAATTAGGGTCACAACGACTTTACAGATATCTTATCAAAACTGTTTTTTTTCAATCTCGGCCCTGCCTCATGAACATTATACCAAAATCCTTTCATCATCCTGTGTCACTTAATCTTTCCCACCTTCTAGACAGTGCGGCTAGTGTAAGCACAGTTTCATTGCCTCTTATTTAATTAGTAAAAAGAAAACATACCTTCTTCTGAATTAGGGAAGAAAGAAACAATTTGTCTTTTAGGCCAACCAACAAACACTTTAATCTTCCAGGCCTCACAGAAGACCCAGTGTTTATTGACAATACTGCAATTACTTAAAAAACGAACAAACAAACAGATCACTGTGGCATTAAACATGGTATTTGCCAGCAAGAGGCTGCACTCAGCACCTCCGTGCTCTTAAGTATTACTGAGATTTGCCAGGCCATGCAGCTACGGAGAATTTTGGAGACATATTTGGAGGATGATTATCTGAAGCAAACAACAGATTTGCTCTCCAGTTTAGCCAGATGCTTTAAGAACAGGAAGCGTATGTTAGAGTATGCTGATAAAAATGATAGCGGTTTCTAGAACTCCCCAAAGTATCCCTGTGGGATTTACATGCTCATCTAGAGGATTTGTGTCCATCCTGAGGATTTACATCCTCAAGAGACGTAAATGCTCTGGATTTGGATCTCTGGATTAATTTGCTCTCATTTGGCGTCTGATATTGTGAGCACGGATGGCATGGCAGAGGTACTTAGCATTAGCCTGAGCTACCACGGCAGCTCGGACAAAATGACAGGATCTTGCTGCTGCAGCTTAAGGCAGAACTCCAAAACCTCAATGAGAAGCCCTCTTTTTTGTTTTTTTCTTTCTTTCTTTCTTTTTCTTT